>BSBK01006923.1:502500-649261 GCA_027943335.1 Chamaecyparis obtusa | reverse complement strand
GGTTCTTTAATAATTCCTCCAAACCCTTATCAGATATAAATTTTCTAAATGATATTCTATAGATTTTCAACCTAGGGTTTACTAGGCACAATTTCTTTCACAGAACTTGACAAAGGGAATTTTACATACGAACAATATTCTAAATTTTAACAATACTATCAATTCAAACCCTAATTAAATTTAAAATACAATTTAATTTGGAATTCATATAAACACCAAATTCTTAGAATCAATTCTACAAATTCAACATGCAAGACAATTCACAAAGCAACCATAATAACCAGATCTAACAGGCACAAAGAAGAAAAACTTTCAGGAATACTAGAATTGACACTACGAGGGTTTCTAAATCCTACCTCAAACACCATTGAAGAAAATATGATGAAGACCAGAGACATAGAAAATCCAAGCTTTAACAGAAAATTTCTCCAATTTGAATCCTTCACCCCAAATCTTCAAACATGTGTGTTGAGAATAATGGTCAAGCCTATCTAATATAATAATTGAACTCAACATGCAAATTTTGGAACTCAACTCAACTCAACTCAACAGCCTTGTTTTCATCCACTCCATTTCAATTTGTAACTCAAGTATTTTTCTTCCTTGTTTCTGTCAACTCACTTAACTCCCAACTAATTAATTCTTTTATTTATTTATTCTAATTGATTTGTGCAACTAAATTGTATTTAAATTAAATTAATTAATATTATATAGTTTAATGTTATTTTCTACGTGATAATTTATTTTTAATTGTAATTATATTTTATTTAAAATTTTGAATTTTATAATTAATTAAATCTTAAAAAGAATGTATCTAATTAATCTTCATTAATTAAATACTTTTATTTCCAAAAATAATATTTTTAATTAAATCATTAAATTTAATAAATGTATCTAATTAATTTCTATTAATTAAATACTCCCACATTTAAAATAACTATATATAAAAAAATCTAATTTATTCAAATCACATAATTAATCTAAATAAATTATTTAATTAGAACAAACATATCAACCAACCACAAATCAACGAACTAATAAAACCATAACCATGCTCAAGGGAAAGACTATGAACTCACGTCACCTAGACGAATTCGGGAAGGGTAAAATATCAAAAACATGTCTACTATTTCAGGACAATACAAATGGTTTAGGTTGGGATTTGGATTTGAACATTATCTCCCCTCTCTTACCATTGAGGACTTGTGATAGGGCACACTCATCTTGACAATTTGGGGAAGTCGATGTCCAGTACCTACAAACCTACATAAAATACAAGCATATACATACAAACACACACACACACACACACACACACACACACACATATATATATAGCAATCAATGGCAGGGATTGGGACATCATGTGGATTCTGCAAGTAGGTAACTACGTCTCTGTCCTTCAACCATATAAAAAATGTCAAACATGAAAGTAAAAGCATACATGATAACCATACACATGCAAAGTATGGGGTAAGTAAAATCATAACCATAAACATCGTTTTAAAAAATCATCATCAAAATAACTAACATCATGTAACTATAAATATATAATATCCATAATTATCCAATCATCAAATCACCATGTAATGTCATACATCCAAAACCACATAATAACTAAAATAATCAATACAAACATAAAAGTGGCCTAAAAGAGTTTGGGAAATATATAACTGAAAAGAAAACTATGGGTGGGCACTACAACATCTCAATTTTGACCACTTTGTCTTCCATCTCCTCATCTAGAATAATTGTTATAGATTTAGCTATATGTTGCAGATTTCAAGTAGGCATCTCAAATTCACCATTTTATTTACTTCCTTTTTTGTTCCACCACACCCATGCATAATGTCCTCCCCTTCCTTACTTGTAAGCTTCTCCTCCCATGTGAAGCATCCACTCTCCTCAATGCCTAGAAAATATAATTTTTGTCTACAATACACCCCTTTCTTCTCCACCAAACTCTCACTCACTAACTCTCTTGACTTCCCTTTCTGGTGATCTTTCAACTTCCCCCAACCAAATTTGGCCCACTCTTCTTGACATGGTGTCCAAACTCTCTATTAACAAGTAATGTGTGTCTTGTTTGCATCCCCCTTTGGCTTTGTTTCCCTCTATTGAAACCTTCAATTTTATTCTACTCTCTCTACAATTAAATATCTCTAGTCTTTGAATAATCTTTGAAGGCATTCCCTTTCTTCTTCAATACACTTCTAGATTGTGGTACCCAACCACCAAAACACCTCCATTTTGATGCCTCAACAAAATGTATATATCTTTTTTTGGAATCCCTAACTACAGGAGGGTGAGGAAGTGTCGACAAATGTCAACATTCCTTCTCTTCTAGGATTGAAAACATAAATTGATTACAATGAATGGTCCAACCTATTGCATCTAGGTGATGTTCATCTGGGTGTAACATTGTAACTTTTAGGAGGTCACCCATCTCAATAGTATTCTAACTCAAAGGTGCTTAGTTATGGAATTTTTCCAGGATCAAGTTTGCTTGGCTTGTTATCTCATGTGCAAAACCTTCAAAAATTATTGTGCTTTATGAACCATTTATTATATAGTCCCCATTAGCTCATCTAATGATAAGTAGGAGGTATTTCTCATAGTTTATCTTATGATATTTTTATCAATATTCAAATTATGAAATATTAATCAATGAGTTTGATTAAAAGATTATGCAAGTAGATCTTGATATAAATAGTTAAAAATTAACACACTACAAAATTAGTACCCTATAGTTATTAATAGATGAGCTAAAGGGCTTTATAAATGAATGGTTCATCAAGTACACATTTATTGAAGGTTTATGAGATAACATTCTAATAAAATTTGATATTGAGAGAAACTGTAAAGCCCTACTAGGGAACCTAGGAGAAATTAACCTAAAACATGTTACTAAGTTTAATACTGAATAAATTTTTTTCTTAAGAGTTTATAATCAATCATGAATAACAATGTGGAAGCAATATAACATAAGATAATACATACTCATAAATGTAACTCATTTTCCATTTTACAAGTCTCAAAGGTTCCGTGACGTAGAATTATGTATAAGTTAACTAATCTACTAAGAACAATCCATAACATAATCACATGATATATCATACATTCATTTTAAAAACCCAAATTGAAGTATTCCTAATCTTTTACTTAATCATAATGAAAAGAACATAAATCATAAAGTACACTAACATATTCATTTCAACTGAATAATAAGATACATCAATGTAATCAAAGGTACATACAACAAGGTACACACTGATACATCATAGTCTTCAAGATAATACATCTTTCACTGCACATGTCACAGGGATAACAATAATATAATTACAAATACATATACATATCTAGAATCAATTTCACTAACCAATACCTAAAATGGAATACAAGATATACATCTCATGATGATAATAAGAAAGTCTCCAAGCAATGAACAAGAAGATAGAAGCATCATCAAGGATCATCCAAGTACAAAGTCACAAACGTAAGATCTCAATGGTAATAGAATCACTACCACCTGACCACATGGAACTAAGATTGCACTCCCACTATGTTGAGGAGATAACACTACGCCTCACTCAAGGAAACATCTAAAAACAAGCAACACTAATGCCAAGGTACACTAGATAAAATGGTAGTAATGGTTATAAGGTTATCAAGTATAAATGATCAAGACACAAATCAGGTATAATGCAACGTAGCAACCTAAGACACATATAGGGAAGTGTCATCACATACGTCTAACCCTTAGACTTCATCCTAGTAGCCTCTCTAGACCCCGACACCCAAGTGGACCATATGTGGTATTAGTAGTTCTTTTGTATAGAAAGGAAAACCAACTATGTCATACCTTAATGTCTCTCTAGATAGGAAAGCATATTCTTCCACTCCCATCCTAGCATATACTAGCACTCAAGGCATGGGCGAGGCACAATTATCTTATTAATATTTTCTCTCAATAAATTTATTAAGTTATCACTTATTAGGTCAACTTATAAAGGATACCCAAGAAACACTTTAGGGCTCTAATGCCTCCAAAGTAAATCACTTCCCCTCTATGCTCCTTAATAACCTACCCTAATGGTCCCAACAAAAGAACTAAAGAGAAATCAAAACCAAAACCAATACAAGGCTTCCCATAAATCTAATAAACCATGAATGCCATCAAGACAAGTGCTAGAACCTAAAAAATAATATAGCATCCCATACAAAGGATCCAAAACTGTCCATCCCATACTAGACATCTTAGTGAATCAAATACCAAATACACATTGTCTCATAACACAAGAACAATAATCATCAAGAGAATCAATAACATCGTTCTCCAAACATGGAGTAAAACATATCAAATACCATCTCTTAAAAATATAGATCAACCACAATATAAGAACGAGGTGATCAAGTAAATAAAATCTCAACAACATAATGGTCGTCACCTCTTCAAGGTCGAATCATAATGATCAAGACTCAAGAATACATACTTAACTTAGAGTTGCACATAAGAAACTAGTCGTATAATGAAAAAGGTTATGGAAATTTCCACAAACTAACCCCCAAAGAGTAACAACCATAAAATAATTTGAGTCTCAATAAGCAAAATCCAACCTAGGGCATAATTCTACCCAAACTGACCTTAATCAACAAGGCCAAATAAAACAAAACTCAATCAAAATACACTATGCTATTAAGCACACTCACATCAAAGATTCAATTAAATGGTAAATCAATTATTTACAAAATTAACCCTTATAAATTAATTTACAATACTCCTTATACAAATTAATCTATTAAGTATAATTACTAAATAACATTATAATTAAACTTTAATAATAAAAAATAATATTAACCTCTATAAATAATTTATAAAAATTCAAATATGAATTAATTTATTAAATATAATTACTAAAGAAATAATAATAATTAAATAACATTAAATTAAAATAATGATTATTACTAAATTATTAATAAAACTTAAATTTAAAACAAATATAAAATTTAATTTAATTTAAAAATTTATTAATATAAAATTAAATAATTATAAAAATATATATATAATATGGTGGGGGTTTCGGCCCCCACCACCCCTGTCCTTTTAACGACATGTCGGTCAACGACACAGATACTACTGTCGAAAGTACTTGTCGTAACCGACAGGGCTGGTCGTGCCAGCAATACTTGTCGTGTTGACAAGGTTGTCGTGTCAGTAGGCTACCGTACCGGCTGTGGGGAGCAAGGGTGGTGTCCCGGCCCCACATGAAATTATATTTTTATTTTTTTTCTCTTTCATAAATAAATAAAATTTATTTATTTCATTTATTTCTCTCTTTTTTAAATATACTGTCGCATTCTAGCGACTTCCTCTCTTTTTTAAAACAAATAAATTATATATATGTGTGTGTGTGTGTGTTTGTGTGTATGAAAGGCCTTTATTTTTTGTTTTCCAATCCAATCTTTTCTTGAGAAGATAAAATCTGTAAGAAATTACCAAAGGCATTAAATGTAATGCCAAGATTAGAAGCTCAAGAGATAGCACAAATAAGAGAGACAAGATAATATGATCAAATAAATAAGTCAATAATGATCAAATGATAATGAATAAAAGATCTATACAATGTAGATGTGCCTGAATATATAGGCAATGTATGATAACTAGAAGATATGCAAGTGATAAGCTATCAATCACACTAGGTGGAATCACATGTCCACCAAAGGTGGATCATCCTCCATTGTACATCAAAGTATGTGCAACATGTGCAAACAATGAGAGGATGATAATGTGATAAGAGCACTAAAGGTGTATCTCACATATAAAGAGGTATGAGATGACAACTATCACCACCTAAAGTGGAAATTCTCCTACACCCGTGTGCTAAAATGAAATGCAAACTCCTAGGTGTCCTCAATGACAACTAATATGAAAATGTATTATCCTAAGTAAACTTAAGTAAAGTGAAATTAGTGAATACTTAATTACACCAACACCCCCCTTAAGTGCAACTTAGGGGAATGCACTTAAGCTCACAAAGATAGATGGAAATGCATGATGGGTCCCAGCTACTAGGCCATGTTAGGTACCCATGTACAAACTGCAAGTGCAATAGATATGCAATGCAATCACTCATAAAATGGAGAAAGAGAGAAAACCTCATGGGAAAAGCCCTCCCCCCAAAAGAGAGATAAGTACAATAATAGAAAATGAGAGATAAGACCTCATGTGAGGAAAATATCCCCCATAAGAGAGAATAGAGAATTCAAATGACCCCCCCTGAAGAAATATCTTGCACCCTCAAGAGAGCTCGCAACTAAAGATGCTCTCAGTGAAGGGTTTGGTGAAGATGTCTACAACTTGCTCTATTATTGGACAATACCACATCTCAATGACTTGCTCCTATATCAACTCTCTAATGAAGTGCTATGAACCTCAATGTGTTTGGTTCGCTGATGTTGGACTAGATGTCTCAAGATCTCTATAGTACCCTGATTATCACAATGAATGACTATAGGTCATGGAATGCTGAAACCAAACTCCTTCAAGATATGTTGAAGCCAAATAGCCTATGTAGATGTAGCAACAACCCCCGATACTCAGCCTCAGTTGAAGAGAGAGTAGTAACATGTTGCTTCTTACTCTACCAACAAATGGGGCCAGAACCAAGATTAAACATGTTACATTCAAATTTACTTTAGGTTACATGTTTAATCTTAGTTCTAGCCCCATTTGTTTAAACATGTAACCTAAAGTAGATTAAACATGTAACCTGAAGTAGTCATCCTGCTAAAGAATGTAGACATTCAAATTTGAATGACACCTGGTGAACCCTATTGAAAGAAGAAAGGATTTCATCTTGGCATACCGAGCCCTAGGAACCTATTTGAGGCCATAGAATTCATTAACCTGCAAACCATAGAATTATCCTAGATGAATCCCTGTGGCTGCTCCATATAAATCTCCTCATAAAGATTCTCATGTAGAAATGCACTCTTTACATCCATCTTATGTACATCCCAGCCATGAGCTACAACAATAGAAAGTGTCAAACAAATGGAGTTCTTCTTGGCTATAGGTGCAAAGGTCTCGATATAGTCAACACCGGGAACCTAAGAGAAACCTTTTGCAACAAGTCTAGCCTTATAATTATCCACACTTCCATCCACTGTAAACTTGGTTTGATAGATCCACTTACATCAAACCAAATTTCTTCCCTTAGGAAGAGGAACTAAGTCCCAAGTGTTATTCCTCATCAAAGAGTTATACTCATCCTCCATAGCTTTTTACCACTCATGAACCCCTAAAGCTTCCTTAAATGTTTATGGATCTGAAGCAATTGAAATATAAGAATGTGGAAATGAGTTGTGTTGTGACCTTGTCCTCCTAGTGTTTGAAGGATTCTCCACAAGTGAATACATTGAATCAAGTATTTTTTGTGCCCAACGAGGTCTAGTGGAAGAAGAAGATGAAGAAGGAATGTCCTCAATGGTTTCTTGACCCTGCAAAGGTGGAAGCCTGTGAGTCAGGGTTGAAGGAGTTTCATCTTCCAAGTCACTATCATCACTATCATTATCTGAAATGGAGGAAGTGGGAGGAGTTGAAGAATCCAAAGTAGGACAATTATCATCAAAGTGAACACTCCTCTCAAAGAAGAATCTCATGTGTCTCAGGATCCATAAGCATGTATGCCTTAAGAGTCTCGAGATAACCAATAAATATGCAAGGCTTACTTTGTGGGTTCCAATGCCCCACATTTCTGTGGAGGTATGCATGCCCAAGATGGACAACCAAAGACTAAAAAATATTTCACAACAAGTTTTCTACCACACCAAGACTAAAAAGGAGTGACTCCATCCAAGGCTTTATGAGGAATTTTATTTTGGATGTGATTGGCACAACATATAGCTTCATCCCCAAAAATCTTGATCAAGAGACTTAGCATGAATCATACAAGTGGCCATATCCTTAAGGGTTCTATTCTTCCTTTCTGCAACACCATTCTATTGTGGAGTGTAGGAAATTGAATGCTAAAGATCAATACCCTCAAGTGTGAAAAAGTCTATAAGCCTTGAGTTCACATATTCCCTTCCATTGTTTGTTAGAAGAATCTTGATGGCTTGACCTAGTTGCTTTCTCAACATGAGCCTTGAAGGTGAGAAATTTATCAAACATTTCACTCTTGTGACCAAGAAAGTAGGCCCAAGTGTAGCGTGAAAATTCATCAATGAAGGTGAGTGCATAACAAGACTTACCAAATGATGGCACTGGAAATGGGCCCCTTACATCACTATGAACTAACTCAAGAAAAAATATTGCTCTCCAAGACTTCCCCTTGTCAAACTTCTCTTCGGGATGTTTGTCCACTTCACAACCTAAACATACACCCTCTGAATGCTTGACTTGAGGTAGACCTTTGACCATATCCTTGTTGCTAAGCTGTTGAAGATACCAATAGTTGAGATGTCCAAATATTTCATGCCAAAGTTTACTTTGTGAATTTGAGTGTGTTAACAAGGCATGTGAAGCAGACTTAGGCATAAAATGAGAAAATAAATAAAGCCTTGTATCATGATTAGATTTTCCTATTGCCACCATAGAATCATCCTTAATATTTTTCACTACAACTAAATCAGGAAGGAACTCAACTTTAATTCCACCTCCGTAGTGAGTGATTTGGTAAATTGAAAGGAGGTTAGTGCTAAGGTTTGGAACATAGAGAACATCTTTGAAATCTCCATTTTCCATCTCAACTTCCCCTTTCCCTTCAACTTCCATGTGTGTATCATCTCCTACATAGATGTGAGGTACCTTAGATGGTTTCAAAGAAGAAAATTGCTCCTTTGTAGCACCCATATGATGTGTGGCACCTGAATCAAACATCCATTCCCCTAAATTAGTTGTACTTTCCACCAATGCTTTCCCTTTACCCTTTGAAGTGGAAGGTGATGAATCTTTTCTCTTGTAGGAACTTGGAAAATCAATATGATGCTTCTTAATTATGTTTGTCAACTCATAATTTTTTTTCTTGTGGTATTCATGCTCATCATGATTTGGCTTCTTGAAATATGCACAAATTTTCTTCTCCTTCTTAGAATTGTCCCCCTTGTTGTTGGGAGAAGACTTTCCTTGTTGTTAGGAGGAAGATTGTTGTGTGTTTGATTATGATTTGGCCTTCCACTACTTTTTCTTCTTGTTGGAACCTTTACCACCTTGATTCCTTTGATTCCCATTATTAGCCACCAATGCCTTAGACTTTGAAAACTTGAGAATCCCCATACTCATCAATTTTTCTTGTTCTAAGACCAACATTTCTGAAAATGACTCAAATGAAGGCTTAGTGAAGGCACTACCCATGGTCAATGTGTGAGTATTATAACTCGAAAAAAAATCCGCATATTTAGGAGGAAGATGTTTCAACAAGTGACTAATCACTTCGCATCCTTCATGGGATTACCATAATCCTCGAGTTGTGCTCTATAATCATTGACTTTGTGAGATAATCTTGGATTATGTCAAAATTCATAGGCTCCAATTTGAGAAGATTGGTCTCAATTGAGAATCCCATTTCTTCATCCACTTTACCAAACAAATTTGCAAGTTTATCCCAAACTTCTCTAGCATTGTTCATGGATTTGATGTGATACATGATAGCTTCATAAACATTTTCTCTCAAGACTCCTAAAGCCTTAAAATTTTTGGATGCCCAATTAGCTATTGCAACATCATCATCATCAATAGGTTTTTTAATTGTACCATCCACATAAGGATTTAAACCCTTCATCATTAACTTGCTCCATACATTATCTTTCCATATGGCATAGTTATGTGGAGCTTATTTTGTAATAGAACCCATGATGCAAAAATTAAGATCACAACAAAGAGACACCAACACACAAGACACCCCCCCACAATTCACTCAATCAAAGAACCCCCCCTAAAATGATGCTTTTGGCACTTTATATATAGTGTGTGTACAATTGCCACTTGCCAATTTTGGGCCAAAGTGGACTTTTGATTTTGAAATTTACAACTACCTTTATGAGGCCAAATCAGACTCAAATCAATATTGCTCGAAATCAAAGCAAATCCTAAGCATTACAATGACCATACAAGGCCAAAAAAGGACCTATTTCTAAAAGTGATATGTTTGCCCAAATAATGCAACAATTTGTTAGAAAATCTGGAAATTACTCAAAAAATTATACATTTCAAAAAAAATGACACTTGAAAATGTGTATGTATGAGCCCGAATGAAGCCTCTAAAGTGCAAAATTGAGGATCGGGAATGTACAATCACCAAAACTACAATTTTTTGCAAAATCCATGCACCAAAACTAGAAAATAACACCACCACTGAAAAGTTTGGGAAATTCTAGCCAAAATAAAAAATAATTGCACTCAATTTGGAGCCTGGATGACCAAGTTATGGCCTTCCAAAGTCAAACTGCAAATGGTGAGGGCTGCAAATTTTTCAAAACTGATTACAGGGTATGTCTTCCCTGAAACCAAACATTGTCGCTAGTCTTATATAGGATGGGTCCTTCCTAAAACTAGACATGATTCTTATAAAAAATTCCTATGTCTAATGTCGATCAAACAGTCATCACATCCTACCAACATTCTTCACTTCGTATTAATTATTTATTTCGTACATCATTTAATCTAAATCTTCTTTCAAGATATCATTCATGTCTTTCTAGCACAAATAATCTCTTGAGGGGGCATCATTTACCTCATTGTCACATGTTCTCGTTGGGGCATACCAGGACATAATTTTTATTATTCTTTGAAACAACACCTAAAAAGTAGTGTATCAAAGAGGGGCAAAATGTAGACACCTAGAAATGTCCCATGTATGCAAGCAATAATTTCATTAACATTCCTCTTAAATTATTAAATAATTTTTATTATTTAATTAATTATGTTATTATACCATATTCTAAAGTCAAAATTGTCATTTCTCCCTAATTCCCTAATTAAGTGATTTAAATTAATTATTTTAATTATTGAACGTCTAAACAATTATTTCATCAATTATTCATCTATAATATAATTAAATAATTAACATTATTTAATTATAACCTATCTCATTATATATAATTAAATAAAGCATATTATTTAATTAATATTCCCTCTTTCTAATTATTGTATTTATGTAATAATTAAATCAAATTCCTCTCACCAATTAAATAAATTATATTTGTTTAATTAAATTAATTCTTCTTATTGATATTTGTAGCATCGATCAGATAAATAATATTGACTATATGATTATTATGAGAAATGATTTATTATATATATTCATATATATCAATATATATAATAATTGACATTACTATATACATTGATATATATGTATATATAAAGTTAGATTATAATTATTCTCATAATAACTAAATAGTTAAATT
The DNA here is from genome assembly GCA_027943335.1 of Chamaecyparis obtusa. NCBI lineage: Eukaryota > Viridiplantae > Streptophyta > Pinopsida > Cupressales > Cupressaceae > Chamaecyparis > Chamaecyparis obtusa. The sequence continues at coordinate 637,852 of BSBK01006923.1, read as the reverse complement.
GATAAAATAAATATTATTATTATCATGTAAATATTAGAGAAATTAATATAATACTCAAGAGATATAATATATATATATATATAATATATATATATATATATATATATATATATATATATATATATATATATATATATATATATTATATATATATATATATATATATATATATATATATATATATATATATATATATATATATATATATATATATATATATATATATATATATATATATATATATATAATTGTAATTATATTAATTACATAATAATGAATAGACATGTCCCATGAAGGGACATGTCTCTTCTTGGCTCATTCTTAATATAAATGCAAGATATTGTTGCATTTGGAAAACATATACAATGAGATAGTGCTATTACATTTGCAATGATCCTAAAACCTTAACATGGTATCAAAGCCAAGTTGCAAACGTAAGAGAGTAGTTTGTTAATGGTGAATGTGTGACTATTTCAGAAAATTATAGTCTTAGTACGAGGACCATATCTCACAAATGGACCGTTGGATTTTGCTAAATGTGAGATATGTTAGTGATAAACTAATTTAGAAGAATCTCACCAGAGCGATTAGAAAGAAAATGTCTGGTTCAAAAGTTATGACTGAATGTGTACAAGTCTATGTAGATTTCTGAACAAAGAGAGCTCTTTGATTAAAAGCTTCAAACACTTTTTATAGTACAAATAAGAAAATGATCATTACATTAATCAAGAGATGAGTATTCCATGTTGATTAATGTTCATTAATTTTTTGTATGTAGTTATTAAATCATACTATAATATTGGGATAGAAAATATTGTATGCTTTTATCTTTAATATTTCTTTGGGATAATATAGTTTAGTGAGCTATTTGTAATCTCTCTCTGACATACATTCAGGACAAAAGCACAAGATAATTTCATTCAAGTGAGAAATAACTTGATGCTTTCAAACAAATTGATGATTGAGACTAGATGCAAAGAGAGTCTAATATTTCAAAAGAGGTCAAGAAGTTGATAAACTTGAGCTTCAGAGGGAGCAGATGGTTCAGTCAACTTGTGACAATCTTGATCATGTTGATTGAGAGGGAGTTCACTATTGAAGGTGAAATGCTTCTGAGGTAATCTTGATATAATTGATTATTATACTAATGAATCATGAATGTTTTTAATGGGCCTGCCCCCTATGTTAATTATAAAGAAGTGACGACTTCCAAATGATTATCACTTGTATTTGTTAAAGTTATTGGAAGGTGACGATCTTGCAATAAATTTTCTTTTGTAATAGATATATCTTACTTGTGGATAGAATCGTCGATAGAGGAAATCCACTTTGAAGCTCATGAGTTTGTAGATAGAATCGTCGATGGAGGCAATCCACACAGGAGCTTGTGGATAGAATCGCCGATAGAGGCAATCCACTTTGAAGCTCATGAGTTTGTGGATAGAATCGCCGATGGAGGCAATCCACACAGGAGCTTGTGGATAAAATCGCCGATAGAGGCAATCCACACCATAGCTCATGAGTCTGTGGATAGAATCACTGATAGAGGCAATCCACACATGAGCTTGTGGATCGAATCACCGATCGAGGCAATCCACCTGAGAACTATGGATAGAATCACCGATAGAGGCAATCCACCTAAAAACTAACCCTCACAATTTATGAACTTATTATGAGCTGCATTTTATCTTCCCTAGCTAAGAGGGAGTGTTGATATTTGTAGCATCGATTAGATAAATAATATTGACTATATGATTATTATGAGAAATGATTTATTATATATATTCATATATATATATCAATATATATAATAATTGACATTACTATATACATTGATATATATGTATATATAAAGTTAGATTATAATTATTCTCATAATAACTAAATAGTTAAATTGATAAAATAAATATTATTATTATTATGTAAATATTAGAGAAATTAATATAATACTCAAGAGATATATATATATATATATATATATATATATATATATATATATATATATATATATATATATATATATATATATATATATATATATATATATATATATATATATATATATATAGTGAGGTCGACTCGGGATCACATGCAGTCAAAGAATGGAATTGAAGTGTGAGATCGATTTGGGATCACAAAACAACCCAGATGTGTGTTCAACAGATGGGAACACATCAGGACATAGATAAGCAAACTGAAAAAGACAAGGCCAACACCTGTGAATAGGTAATTGTCAAGTCTCAAATAAGAGATAAGAATCTCAAGCAAGTTTGCCCCAAAAGAAGCAATGGAAAGAAATGGAGAGAAGAAAGAGAATTTGCCAATGGAAAGAAATGGAATGCAGGGGTTTGTACTTTAAGTTTGTTAAAAACTTTGGGCTATTCAGAGGAAGTGATCGACACTAAAAAGAAGATCACTATAAAGGCCTATGATGAGGCAGAACGAAGTTCTAAGGGGTTGGTTGTCCTTCCTGTCAGGATTGGCCCAGTTGAAAAAAGATATCTTGTTCCAAATTGTTGATACTAGACCCCTTGCATACAACATCTTATTGGGTAGACCATGGATTCACGACATGCAGGCAGTGCCATCTACCTACCACCAGTGTGTTAAGTTCCCCTACAATGGAGTAGAAATTTGCATACCAGGGGATAACACTTTATCAGTTAATTCAATCTCAGCTAATGTTCATGTCCCTCTTAATTGAGAAGCAGAGTATTATCAAGCAACTTTAGCAGACTGTCAAGACAAGTTTAAATCAATAGACCTTGGCATGGGGGGGTATCAACTTGACTCTTTTGCAAAGATGCCTATTTCCCCTAGGTCCTATGGAAAACCTTCACAGGAGATGAAACTGTCTTCTTCGGCAATGACACTATTTGACAAGTTTTTGGAATCCTCAATACCAATACAAGATGAAAAAGAGGAAGTAGCTATTCGAGATTGGATATACAAAGAGGAGAAGTACCAGCACAATGAAAATTTATCCCCCTCTCCTAAGTCCTATGGGAGAGGATATACTTTTTTCAAGAAGATGGGTTATCCAGGATATGGCCCTCTTAGTCATAGGTTAGATGCTAGAGCCGAACCACTTAATCATGATCTTTTTGGACGTAAATCTAAGAAACCGGTTGGCCTAGGCTTTATGAAGAATAACAAGTGCACTGTCCCCATTCCTGATAGGCGGGATAGTGAAGATGACATAGAATATGTACCAGATTTAACAAATCAATGAGACATGATAGATGATTGGGTACCTTCAACAAATCTCCTTTGGGGAGATTCTAGAGATTTAACAATTGACAGTCCTCCTATCCTAGCTGCGATAGATAGTGACTATATGAATGCAAGATTGACTATGGATAGTGTCTCTATCCGAGCTGCAATGGATGGTGATAATTCAAATAATTTTGTGATTGAGCAAATTGCTAGAGGAGAGGAAACTCTTCCAAATCTTGAGGCTTCTACATCATGAGGCCCCAACAATAATTCAGAAACAGACTCTCATGAGTTTGAATGGGATTCACTCTCAGACGTAATAGTTGACTTGGATATGGATGTTGTCCATGCTTATAGTTCTCAACCGAATGTAGCTGATGAGTCATGTGTCAGATTAGAAGATTGGAACCCACGTGTTGCATTAGTAGATGATTCTTCACTCGATAGGGTAAATTCTGATTTAGACACCTTAGAGGGATACTTGACAGACTCCAATTCTACGGTCACCAGAGATGACATCACCTATATCCTTAATCTTGAACTAGTCATTAACCTACCGCTTATTGACCCCAACCTTATTGATTGGTCTCAATGTTATCAAGAGCCTCAACTCTTGACATTTCACACTGACTATGAGATCACCTGCTATCTAAATGCCATTGAATCTATAGTCTCTTCCACCAGTGAACCAGCTACCAGTATGACAGAACCTGACATCAAGTACCTTAGTCACAAGATAAAAAGAAAAGAAAAAAAGAATAAGAGTTCTGATGGTGAAAATCACTGTGTGGCGGTGTCAGAACCAAAAAAAGTAAATATAAAAGACGTATCCAAGGGTGAAAACCTCTCTGAGGCACCTACAGATGAGGTACTTGATAGTCTCCCAAGCTATTTTCAGGACAAATCATCAGTATTGGTTGAACCTATAGAAGCTGTTAATTTGGGCACAGAAGAGGCTCCAAAAATTGTACACTTGGCTAAATCTTTATCACCTCAAGAAAAGAAAGCCTACATTGAGTTCCTCCAAAAGAAGAAAATTAATTTTGCATGGACATATTCAGACATGCCAGGGTTGGACACTAATCTCATTATGCATCATTTGTCCATAGATCCAGGTGTCAAACCAGTCAAAAAAAAGTTGAGAAAAATGCACCCTCATATAGCTCTTCTAGTGAAAGCTGAATTAGAAAAGCTCCTTGGTGCAGGATTCATTAGAGCTATAGACTATGCCGACTGGATTTCCAACATTGTACCTATTTCCAAACATGATAAATCCATCCGAATCTGCACAGATTTTAGAGATCTTAATAGAGCATGCCCAAAGGATGATTTTCCACTTCCTAACATAAACATGATAGTGGACATGATGATGGGCTATGAGATCTATTCCTTGATGGATGGTTTTTTTAGGTATAATCAGATCAAGATTGCTCCTGAGGATCAGGAAAAGACTGCATTCACATGCGCATGGGGTATTTATTGTTGGAACGTTATGCCCTTTGGATTGAAAAATGCAGGAGCTACTTATCAAAGAGCTATGACAACCATCTTCCATGACATGATGCATAAGAATATGGAAGATTATGTGGATGACACCCTCGCTAAGTCTAGGAAAAGAGGAGCACATCTGGCTGATTTAGAAGTAATTCTGGATCGCATGGAACAATTTCAACTAAGATTAAACCCAAAAAAGTGTGCATTCGGTGTTACTTCTGGAAAATTATTGGGATTCATCATTTCAGCCAAAGGGATAGAAGTGGACCCTGAAAAGGTCCAAGCCATTATAGACATGCCCCCTCCCAAAAATATCAGTCAAATGAGCAGTCTTCAAGGATGCCTTCAATCCATAAGGAGGTTTATTTCACAATTGGCAGATAGAGCACAACCCTTTAACAAAAACTTGCATAAAGGTGTTCCGTGTGTCTGGAATGAGGATTTCCTAAAGAGCATGGATCAAATTAAGGAATACTTGGCAAGTCCTCCCATTTTAATGCCTCCCATTCCAGGAAAACCCCTCATTTTGTATGTCTCAGCTACTGAATCTTCACTGGGGGCATTGTTGGCTCAATTAGATGAACAAGGGAAAGAAAGGGCCATATATTATATTAGCCGTACTCTTGTTTCTTATGAGGTCAATTATACTAGTATTGAAAAAGCTTGCCTTGCAGTAGTGTTTGCTTCTCAAAAATTGTGACACTATATGCTTGCGCACACCATACACCTCATAGCAAAAATTGATCCTCTCAAATACTTACTCGGTAAAGCTACTCTCACGGGTAGACTTGCTAAATGGATGATGATTCTTTCTAAATTTGACATAGAGTATATTGAGCGCAAGGCAATCAAAGGCCAGGCTATTGCAAATCAACTGGCTAATTTCCCAATTCAAGATAATATTCCCATTCAAGTCAATTTCCTAGATGAACATCTTATGTACATGACTAAGAGATCCTAGAAACTATTCTTTGATGGTTCCTACATGCAAAATGGTTCTGGAGTTGGTGTGTTGTTTGTCTCTCCACATGGGTACACTATTCCCAAATCTTACAAGTTACTCTTCCCATGCACAAACAACATAGTTGAATATGAGGCTTTAACAAATGGATTAAAAATGGCTATAGAGTGGAATATCACAGAACTACATATCTATGGGGATTCTCAGTTGATCATTAATCAAGTCAATGAGCAATACCAAACAAAAGATGACAAGTTGATACTTTACAAAAAAATGGTTGATTCATTAAGACGGTATTTTACTTTTGTCACTTTTGAGCAAATCCCTAGGGTTGAGAACAAAGTAGCTAATGCTATGGCCAACCTTGCTTCACTTCTTCAGTTAGAGGAACATGAGTCCAGATATGAATTCTTGGTGGAAGAGCTACGTTATCCCATTTATGACTCTCAAGAAAGCCATGTCATTTGTATCCTTGTCAATCATGAATCCTCTCGCTATGGTGCTATTTACTCATATCTCCATGATGGTATCATCCCCGACACATTTAATCGATCTGAAAGAAGAAACCTTGTTCGTAATGCCTCTCGCCATTCCCTCATCTCTGGTGATTTGTATAGGAGGGGTCTAGATGGGACACTTCTTAGGTGCTTAGAAAAGGAGGAATTCAATCAAGCGCTAGTTGACATCCATGAGGGCATATGTGGGGGACATTCTAATGGTCTTTCCATGGCTTGAAGGTTGCTTAGGGTGGGGTACTATTGGCCTATGATGCAGATAGATGCGGTAGCTTTTGCCAAGTCTTGTGAAAAATGTCAGAAACATGGACACCTGATACATGCTCCAAGTAGGGAGCTAATTCCTTCTATATCTCACTGGCCATTTCAGTGATGGGCCTTTGACCTTGTTGGGCAGATTCATCCCAACTCATCATGTGGACATAAGTTCATTATCACTGCTATTGACTACTTCACAAAATGGGTAGAGGTTGTTCCACTTTCTGTTGCCTCAGGAAAGATCGTGTCTTTATTCATTTTAAACCATATCATTTGTCAATATGGAGTACCATCTGAGATCATCACTAACAATGGGGGTCCATTCAAAAATAAGGACCTTACACAAATCTACCATGGATTTAAGATAAAGAAACATTGGTCCTCCATTTACTTCCCGCAAGGAAATGGTCAGGCAGAGGCTTCAAATAAAAGCATTCTCAAGATTTTACACAGAACAGTTCATAAGAATGGTAGAGACTGGCACCTACAGATAAACCCGGCCTTGTGGGCCTATAGAATGAGTATTCGTACTCCAAATGGGGCTACTCCTTTTGCCCTCACATACGATGCTGAAGCAGTGTTACCTTTAGAGGTTGAGATTTCGTCACTTAGAGTCTCTCTCAAAGGTCTAGTTACAGATGAAGACTATCGCGCCATGAGATTACAAGAATTGGAACTTCTGGATGTAAAGCGTAAAGCATCATTTGACCATATGAGGGTCTAACAAAAGCGGATGTCCAAGGCATTCAACAAAAAGGTTCACCCTAGAGAATTCCAAGTAGGAGATTTGTCCTGCGAGAGAATCCTAAAAATCAACAAAATAGAGAACAAAAGGGCAAATTCGAACCTAATTGGCTTGGACCCTACATTATCATAGCAGATTTTGGTACAGGTGCTTATTTACTATCTACTGAAGAGGGGGAGTAGCTCCCTGAGCCTATCAATGTTTTGCACCTGAAGAAGTTCTATCCTTGATGCCCATTCTGTCTGGGGGTATCTTTTGTACATACTTATTGATCCTGAAAAAATTCCAAAAAAAATTCATATATGATGCTGAAAAAATTCTAAAAATCAGAAAATGTCCTAAAAAAATTATCATCTTAGTGAAAACCTAGCAATAGGCGCTTTGATGTATCTCAAAAAAATTATATATTCCAAAAATACCAAAAAAATAAAAAATTCAAAAAAAATAGAAAAAGTGCCTTGGTGAAAACTTGGAAACAGGCGCCTTGGTAGCAAAAATACAAAAAAATTATAAAAAGTCCTGAAAAAATTCTTCCAAGTGGTGAAAACCTAGAAACGGGCACTACTTGAGGCCTTTGCACCCCTATTTCTTAGCATGCATCCTCGACACTTAGCCTTTCTCCATCATACCTTGTCCTTGTTGCCTTGGTTTGGAATTGGTCTTTGTCTTTGTCTAGGGGGCATCACTATGTTAGCTTTGGTCTCTTAGATATGCTTGTCTTTAGGACACCTCGCAAACGGTGTTTTTCAACACCAACCCAACTGTGTTTTTCAACACAACCCCCGACATTGAGTGTTTTTCAACACTTATCAGTTTGGTCTTATCTAGTTTGGTCATGTGATCTTACCTACTAGCAAGCATTCGATCCTTATCCTCGGAACTCAGTATCAGTTTACACACTTAAAATTTTTAAACGCAACACTTAATGCTTGAGATATGTCATGATCTTTTCTTTGTGTGCTGATTGATATTGATTTTTGTTGAGTGTCCTTGTCTAACAAGTCTCTCTGTGATGCATAGCTAGAGGACTTGGGGCATGGGGCATGTTTTTATTTGCTTTCTGCTTGTGGGTGTTGTCTTGAACCTCTTTTGTGTCTCTTGTTGTCTCCTTGACACACTTAGGAGATTTAAGGCATCATCCTTGACTATTTTTTTGCACAACCATTCTCATGGTCATCCCGGCGTTTATGCCTTGATGCGAGCATGGTTTTGCTACATTAAATTGGGTAAGCTAACATTGCAGTCATCTTGACCTTTATGTCTTTGATGCTCATGTTAGAATCTTTCCACATTCCAATCCGATATAAATCACATTCATATCTTCATAGTTGCATTTTTTACTAGTGTTGATTGTGTGATTGTCCGATGTCTGGTAATAACAGCCCTATGATGAAAATAAGTTCTTTTACATTCTCTAATGAATGATGAACACAAAAATCCTATGTTACCCTATTGAAAGTATACCTTTGCATTTTCATGTAGCTTGCATTATTTAGACTTCATGTTAAATTTGCACTTTTAGGCTGTATTATGAGTTTGAGAGGGTTTCCTTCGTCTTTCTTGTGGACTTTTAGTCAACTGTGGTCACATTTTGATCTTCATTTCCTTACCTTCTTTCGTGATCTCAATTGAAATTCCCTATCTTAAACAGTTGATTGATTTTGGGGCATCTTCTTTCTGGAGGCAAATTCTCTTTCTTCTCTCCATTTCTTTCCATTTCTTCCAAACCCCTGAATAGCCCAAAGAATTTTTGGAGTGCAGGGGTTTGTACTTTAAGTTTGTTAAAAACTTTGGGTTATTCAGAGGAAGTGATCGACACTAAAAAGAAGATCACTATAAAGGCCTATGATGAGGCAGAACGAAGTGAGATATTGAAGGCCTATGTTGTGGATATTGAAGGCTGCAATCCACCGCCTTCTACTTCTTGGTGTTCTGGAAGGGGTGGAGGGAGAAGAATTATTTCCACTATTAGCACCCCTATTGTTCAATTAGGTATTAATTTGTTGGGCTAAAAGCCTATCTTGCTCTTCTTGAGCAAGTTTCCTTTGTAGTTCCAATAAAGCTTGGCTCTCTGCCTCAAGCTGTCTAAATTTTTCTTACTGTGCAGCTTGCTCATCTAAAAAGGCTTTCTTCTCACGCTCAATCCTTTTAAGCCTTTCACTTGTATGCCTTGAGGTTGTTTGAAGTGGAGAGTTTGGTCTTGAATGTTTGTACAAATCATTGGTATACGTTGCATTGACATGAGCATCACTAGGTTCATTGTCTTGGTCTTCGTGTTGTGACCATTATTCTGGGTGATCTCGTCTCTCATGCCTTTCAGCTCTTTGATGTGCATCTAGGTACCTAGTGCTGATGAGGGGTGAACTAGGTTGAGCATCATGAGAGCATTACCAAACAAAATCTTGTCTCTGTGTCTTTCATAGATGTCATCAAGAGTTTGATCCATGGCTTCCCTCTCCCACCTGGTGACAGTATAACTCATATCCATACCTGAGTGGGAAGGTGCCGAGGGGGTACTCAAATCGCTAAAATGGCTCTTTGGGTCAAACTAGGTTTCAGACTTACTCCTAGGCGATTGGTCAAATATTGGTTCCTTTTCCTTTCTCTTTTGACGAGTCTGAACTAGGGGTAGTTGGTTGAAGACTATTTGAGGTTGCTTTCCTTGGTTCACTTGATATCTTGTTGTTACTGACATGAAAGGGAGAGTTCAGGCAAACAGACAATTCTAGGAAACGTCAATACTAGACTAGGATAGTAAAAGTTTTCTCTTGTCCGAGAGAAATGGTGAAATAGAACTGTTGCAAATAGGTGCAAACCAACACTACCACAAAGGTGCTCAATTCTTGGGTGAATACCCGAGCACGTATGGATCAGGAGGATGACTTACACAAAGTATACTGAGTTTGAATTGTATGAAAATGGGTGGACGAAGAGATTACTAGCACTCTCCAAGTGTGTTATCAAAGAGTCTGAAAATTTATCTATTTGACAGGAACAGTTCCTGATTTGCCAATCTCAAGAAAAATCACTTATGAGATCAAGGATCACTAACTCAAAAGGTCAAGGACACAAGAACCCTAAATACAGAACAGGTCTCTAGAACTGGGACAAGTCACCTAATTGAAGAACTCAGTATTTCAGTTTGTTGTTCATTTCAAAGACCAAGCAAGTATATCAATGGATTTGTATCAAGCACATAAGACAGCAATCAGGGAGTTCAAGCAAGCAATTGTCTTCAAACAATGAGCAAGGGGAAAAGCAACCTTGCACATGAACAAGAATAGTGACTTAGTATGCTACTCCTTAAAGATTCTACTTGTGTATGTTCTTGGATATGTTTTAGCAGGCACTCAGAACACAACAACATCATAGCAAGCTGTCTACAAGGATATACATGGCTTTTCTAAAGGGTGTCCTTGATATACGCAAGGTACATGAGGCCCAAATCCATAGATGAGAAGAATCAGAAATCACACAGCCGGGGGGAGACGGTAACCCAAATCTCCTCCTTCACTTCTCAAAGGTATAAAGTTCTTTGAGGCTTAGCCAAGAGTGAAATCTAACTCATTCCCAAGAGAGGTGTCTTTGGATTCACCTCCTGATATTTATACTCTGCCAGAACATGGGAGTTAAGGTCATCCCTTGAGGTGATGAAATCCCCAAGCAGACCTTCTAAAAAAATGAAAAGTAAGTAATTCTCTATCAAAAAGTATTGAAAAGCACTAAAGGTGGAACACTTAACGCTTAAAGAAAACATGAGGTGAGTCCACAAGGTGGAATACTTAACACCCCACATAAGCTACAAATGAGTCCACAACCTAGAAAACAAGTGAGTTCCAAAAAGCACAAAAGGGTTGCCTAGTGGAACAATTAACGCTTCTTTCCTATAGACCCCTCCCCTTTAATGTGGCGCTGAGATTGCAACCACAGGGTGGAAATGAGGGGCTGATGGATTAGCAAGTCCAATAACCTAAGATAGCAATCTAGATCAATCAAAAGTAATCTAAGACTACTAATCAATACTACTCATAAGTGCAAGAGGGTTTGAATCATGAAATATTTAACTTTCCAAGTAAACATGAAGTGAGTCCACAAAGTGGTGCATTTAACTCTTCATGTAAACTAGGAATGAATCCATGCCCTAGATTACTCAATGAGATGTTTTGATATTTGAAACCAATAATTACTTAATGTTTAAACACAAGAATTCACTTAAATACAAACTTGTATAAAATCAAATCTATGTTCATTCATTTCCCATTAAGAGCATAAAAAATGTGTTCTATGAAAGCATGTAACACTCAAGCCAAACACATGAGAGATTGATTTTATGCCCAAACCAAGTGTTATAGAGATTTTAAGAATTCACCTTAGGTCCAAAGATCTGCACTCCAACATTTAGCACACATTTGAAAAAAAAACCCTAAGATGGTTAGATATGAAAATCAATTGTTAGGAGTTTGATTTAACATTGTTGTCTTCAAGACAGTCTTTAAAGATTGATTTATTTGACCCATAAAATAACAATATTAAATTTTTTGGAAAGAATGAAGTTTTTATCCAACATCAAGAACTACCATTTCCAAAAATTACAAAGTCTTATGATTCTATTTGGTTCCTCAACCAATAACCTTTTTAGACTGCAATTTTTCTGTCATAAATCAGATTTAAAACACCAAACCCTATCTAGAGAATCACATATCTTTCTCAAAAAGAATCCAAATGAAACTAAACCAATTTCAAAACAACTATTATTGAAGCTAGTTTCCAAATATATAAGCCATTTATTTTTTCCATTCATAAATTGTTTTCTAAAAGAAAATCATTGCTTGCAACTCCAATGCAGATTGTTAAAAACTAATTTTTACTCAAATGACCGTAACTTTCACAAATCTGAATAAAAATGACTCAAAATAAAAGGAAATGAAAGATAATTCATGTATCTTTCCAATGAATATTATTATAGGTCTTGATTCTTCATACTTTGTCCATACTAGACATTTTAATCTGACTGTATTCAGAGAATCTCAAATCTGCAAATACCCACTTTCACCAAAATGATCATAACTTATTCATTTCTTTATAAAAATGAACCAAACCAAAAGCATGAAAAATATGATTCATCATTATATCCATCCATTACTATATTATAGGGTTTCTAGTCTGTACATGGCCGTACAAGGCCTGGAACCAACACTAAAATTGAAAAACCAATCAAGAATGAGGCTAGAAATTAATCTTTTCTGCCCCACGGCTATGGAGTTGTAGACTCTCCCCAACCTAAAGATCAAGGTGTCCTTCACTTGTCCAGTGTAGTTCAAGCTATGAAGCTCAATGCACCTCCTCAGCAAGAAAGTAAACCAAGATATCAAGAGAGGCCCAAAAAGGAGAAGCGACAATTTACCAAATTGGGTGACTCATATGAGGATGTTCTCAAAACTCTCATTGCTAAAAACTTGGCACATCCTCAGGATCCTACAAAACATTACATCCTTGACATTAAGCCACATTGGTGGGATGAGAAGGCTTTCTGTACATTTCATAATGGCATTGGGCATACCATTGAGAATTGCTGGAAACTCAAGCACATTATCCAAGATCTCATTGAGAATGGAAAGCTTAAGGTGGATGGACTGAACACCAATGCTGAGCACAAAGCATTTAAAGAGTCATTGCCTAAGTATGACAAGGGGGAAACCTCTAAACCAAAGGATGGCAAGGCTGCAATCAACTACACTTACACAATGGCAGAAAATGTGGTAAACATGTTTGAAGTTGTGGAGAGAGAAGAATAACCCAAAGTTTATAGTGATCTCACTTAAAGTACAAACCCCTGCACTCCAGAAAGTAGTCACACTTCTGTGAATCATTACATTCAAGAACACTCAAGAATGAGGTCTTAAACAACGATTCACAGCTCTCTATTCATGGAGTGCAGGGGTTTGTATATGAGGCCCTCAGATTGACCTAGTTATGCCCATGCAAGTGCACCAAGAAACGAGAGATTCAAAGATGAATAACAAGCATGCTAATCTCCATAATCATCAAGTTATTGCATGCAAATGAAACTAGTCTAGATGATAACAATGCAAGAAATAAACTATTCTATTGAAATGAATGCTTATACAATGTTAATCTATGAAAGGAAACATGAATTTAAACTATTATGTGAATGCAATATTAATCTAAACTGTGGATTGCCATAAGGCATGAGAGAAGAAGACAAGAAGAAAGAAGTCTCAAATATCCAAGCTCCAAATGTGCTCAACAAGCTTCTTCCAAGATTGCTCTCCAAACCTGCAATATAACAATAACATGAAAATTTTCGGATCTAAAATGAGAAGGAGAGGGCTCCTTATATAGAAAAATGTGGAAGAGAATGCATCCTCAAGAGCAATGTGGGATAAATCCAAAAAGAGGAAATAAAGCTCATTTTTTAGAAAGTGTGGAGAGAAAAGGGATTTTATTTATTTTTAATTATTTGTTTCCCTTTTTTCATCACAAAGAGCTTTAAGAGGATTTTTTATTTATTTAAAAGAATGATTCTCTATTAATTAAATAAGATAACATTATTTAATTAAAACAAAGATATCATAAGATAAAATCATTTAATTAAAAAAGATTTTAATTAAATAAATTTATTTCATTTTAAAAGATATTTCTTTCAATTAAATAAAGTTATTTTATTTATTTAAGAGGGAATATTTCTTTCAATTAAATAAAATTATTGAAAGAATCAGGAAAAGAATTTTTGTTTTGTTTTTATTTGATTTATTTCCTTTTCCATCACAGATTTTGCTTTAAGTGGGGATTTTATTTATTTAAAAGAGGAATTATCTTTTAAATAAATAAGATAAGTTTATTTAATAAAAAGAGAAATATTTAATTAAATAAGATAAAATCATTCAATTAAAAGGGGTTTTAATTAAATAAGATTATTTTATTTAAGATATTTCTTTTAATTAAATAAGCCTATTTTATTTATTTAAAAGAGAATATTTCTTTTAATTAAATAAAATTATTGATGAAATGATCAAACCTTAGAAATATTTGAATTATTGATTTAATTGCGATTTGATCAAGGAATTGATTTAAAAATTGCAAAGCATTGATTCAGGAAATTGATATTTGACAAATTAAATAAATGGGGCCCAAAGTCTAGGCGACCATTTTAGGGTGCATATATATATATATATATATATATATATATATATATATATATATATATATATATATATATATATATATATATATATAAAATTATAATTATATTAATTACATAATAATGAATAGACATGTCCCATGAAGGGACATGTCTCTTCTTGTCTCATTCTTAATATAAATGCAAGATATTGTTGCATTTGGAAAACATATACAATGAGATAGTGCTATTACATTTGCAATGATCCTAAAACCTTAACACTTCTTCTCTCTTAAATAAATTATTTTTATTTATTTATCAATTGGCACATGTGCAAGTAAATAATTTATTATTTATTTAATTACGATTTATTCCTCCAAAGCTAACTCATATTGACTTTCATTTCACTCTGTAATTCCCTCTCCTAACTATTCAATCCACATTGTTAATTCCTCCCCCAGCAATCAGTTAATTCTTCAATCAATTCAATCCTTCAATCCATGTAATTAGTTAACTCATCCATGCAATTTGTTAACTCACCAGTCTATTATGTTATCTTTTTAAATAAGTCAAGTTTTCTCCCCAATCTATTTGCTGATAGATCAATCAATCTTGTTAAACCAAGCAATCAATTCAGTTGAACTCCCACTCACTTTGAGTTCAACTCCTCAATCACAATCAATCAGCCCATCAATCATGCATTCTTGATTGAAACTCATAAAATCTTATAAATAAAGAGCTAAATATCTGATTTGAGAAAAGACCACAATTGCTTTGAATTCTTATGTTGGCATGATCTTGAGCTCAATTCTAAGAGCCCACATTACATAAGAAGGAGAAAAACAAAGGAGGAATTATGGGTTTGCATATGCTTTTATGTTATTTGATTTGAATATCTTGATTTATGTATACAATTCTCTTGTTTCCTTTCCTCTTTTGATATTAGGAATACTAATTTCTCTAATAATCTCTTTGTGGTTGAGATTTTCTATGTTATTATAGATTTATATTGATCCCCTATTACCTGATTACAAAGAGTTTTATGTACGTTATCCCTAGGAAAGTGTGTCTTGGGTGCACAAGTTCTTTATATAATCTTGCTACTTTGGCATTGAGCTCATCTCTCTATTTACTATTGTATAAGCACTAAGCCTCAGGTTGTAAATCTAGAGCACTGAGATCCTATCATATTTTTAGTCAGACTATATACATTAGTAAATTATCTTTGTTGGCATGTGCTCACCGTGGTTTTTCCTAGTTTTGGTTTTCACCATATAAAATCTTGGTGCTCATGTGTTGTTGGTTCTATCATTATTTTTTTAATGTTTTATGTGGTGAATGTTGAAGTCAATTATTTACTCAAGTGTGATTTTGGTTAATGCTAATTAAACCCTTCAACATCCAATGTGTGTTCAACAATTTGTATTAGAGAAAGGTTCCTCTTGAAGAAGCTTAACCATTTGAGGAAAATCTAGGATGGTGCAAAAGTTACACTTTCAGGCTCTAGTATTTGAGGCACTAATTTACCTTATCGAAAGGACAATATGGAAGCATATTTTGAAACATTTTAGAATGGTATTTGGGAGGTTATTCAAATTGGTTTATATCCTCCTTTTGGGAGACCTTTGACTATTGATGAAGAAAAGAAAAATGAAGCTAATGTGAAAGCAAGAGAAATTGTTTTCAATAGTTTATGTGACACAAAATTTGGGAAGTTGAAAGGTTTAAAAGGTGCTAAAGATGCATGGGATAAGTTGGTATTGGTATATGATAGATATTTAAAGACAAAAAAGAAAGACTAATGAATCTAAAATAGAATTATGAGGTCTTACGAAAGGAAGAAGATGAGAGTGTCGAAAGCTACATATGTAGAGTCACAAATGTTGATGATGGAATTAGAGTTGTTGATGGACATCTAGAAGATACATATGTTATAATGATGATCTTATTAACCCTACCAAAAGAGTTCATACCAATGGAATGTTCAATAAGGGAAAGAAATGGTCTAAGTTAGTATTCAATTAATCAACTTAAATTTGTTTAGTTTCTACATTTGATGTTGTAGAAATTGAAAGAAAAAAGAGAGAGTATACTTTTAGAGTTGTTGAAGATGATCTTGAGACATGTAAGACAATAGAGGAATTTGAAGCATATCATTCAAGAAGATCCAAGTCATGCATTGGCATATACAAAGGTAAGTTACCTCTAGGTTCTTTAATTATTTTTTATTAAGGTAAAAATAGGTTTTGAATGGAACCCGAAACCATTTACATTAAATCATAAAGATATAGCATGAAAGTTTTCCAAAAAGAAACACCTACTGGAAAAACAAAAGCAGGATGCAAAACACTCCTAGATACGACAACAAAGCAAAGAAAAATAGTTACTAGCACTACTACCAGTAACACCCAACTACCAACCAGACCAAACTATTTATTTTTTTATCATTTTCTCCACCTTCATCTTTAGGTCCTCTATCTTCTAGATAGCATCTTTCAGGTCCTTTAGTTCCTTTCGCTTTTCAGGGATCTTCCTCTGAGTGCACCCTCTAGTTCTCATTCCTAGACCAGCATTCCCAACATCCTCCTCAATAGTTATAGTCATATTTTCCAGCTGGCTTTTTTACAGGTAGTTGTGTAGCATATTGAGGTTCATGACAACCACACTAAGTCCCTCATTGATGTGACTCAGGACCTCATTAATCATGTTCCCATTGTTACTGACTTTAGCCTTTATAGCTTTGACCTTGTTATCAACTATCTTATTAACTTCAACAACTTTATCCTCATTCCAGTTTTTATTTTTTACCTTATCCAAAACCTTATTCTCCAGCTTCTCCAGCTTAGTGGTCAAGGTAATCGTAGTTTTTTCCATGGTGTGAAGGTGGAGCTTCATCTCTTGCATCTCTCGCTTGATCCAATCTTGAGAAGTACTCAAACCATCAGCTTTGTTAACCTCATCCCACTTAGTAGCACCCAACAGGGGATCTAAGGTGTCCTTGTAGCTATTGCCTTCCTCAATGATAACCTAGTCCAAGCCCACATCAGTTTCATTGTGATCCTCTTCTTTTTCATCCATAGTAGGGGGGTTCTAACTAGCCTCCATTTCCTCTTCAGTTTGGCCCTCTAGGAGGCCCAAAGTTTCCCCCTTTTGTTTTTTACCATCCTCTTTGCTAGCCAGGTCTATACCATCCTCAGTGTCAGAATGAATATCAATTTTTTCTTCTTCAACAGGGAACTTTGGGGTGTCATCCTTGACATCCTCAGTAGGGGAGTCCTAGGCATCTTCTTCCTCCTCTTCAGCTCCTTCCTCATCTTTTTCTTCCTCTTGATTATCCTCATCTTTACCTTCTTCTTCCTCCTTATCATCTTCCATGATGTCATTCATGTCCTCTTCCTGCTCAATATCATCAATATCCCTGTCCTCTTTTTCCTGGGCTCTCTCCTCATTACCAGAATCCACCTCCACATTGTCTTCCTCAGCATTTCCCTTTCCCTGAGAAAGAGGGTTGTTTTCATTAGCGTCATCTCCACTGACCCTTTCTTTTTCCTCATCTTTCTTACCATCTTCCTCACTGTTGTCGGAGATTTTTTCTTTATTTTTCTTCCTCTTTTTGCCTTCTTCCTCACTAATTTTTTCCTTGTTTTTCTTCCTCTTCTTGCTAGGTTTAGCCTTTCTATCAAACTCTTTGGTCTCTTTCCTTTTTCCTATGACCCTTTTAGGAATTGGATCTGGGATAATATCTCTGGCGTAGTTAGAAATGAGGAGGATCAAACCCTCATGCAACACAGGGTTACTCAATTTCTTCCTATGCTCTGTTATGTTGTTGTTTAGAGAGCTCAAAAGAAAGTATAGGAAAGAAATCCACTTATTATGCCTAAAGTCATTAGCCAGGACAAAATGCAAGTTGTAGATTTTGGAATAGCACCCATCGAGTGTGAAGTACTTGATCATAACCTTTAGCATTTTAGCCCAGAAATCCTTTATTTTAATAATATCTACATAATCCCCTTTTCCTTTTGTCATGAGAGCTTTTTCGTTAGCAATTTTTGGGAAGAGATTAAAAGCTTCAGTACCAAGCCTATGGTTGCCTCTATGGAAATGAGTTCCCTCCAGGGGTAAGCTAGTAATCTCAGCCATTAGGGAAAGAGTAAGGGGGAAAGATTTGCCCCATAAATTGAATTTACATCTAACCTATCC
Source organism: Chamaecyparis obtusa (assembly GCA_027943335.1). Taxonomy (NCBI): domain Eukaryota; kingdom Viridiplantae; phylum Streptophyta; class Pinopsida; order Cupressales; family Cupressaceae; genus Chamaecyparis; species Chamaecyparis obtusa. Next base: position 619,322 of record BSBK01006923.1, on the reverse strand, counting down.
ATCAACGAACAAGGAAGTTACCTATTTGTCATACTTGTGGAGCTTTTCCATGTACTGAGAGACCCCTCCTTTTCTTAGCTTCTTCCATACCTTCCTCTCTTGTCTCCATTTCTCACAGTCAGTGAGCTCCTCTCTCCTCAGACCTCCTCCCATTTTTTTTTCTTTCTGCTACTTTTCTAGTTCGGCTCCTTACCAGTAAATGTCTTCTCACTACAATGCTTCCTTTTATTTTCCTGATTACTTGAGATAACCCAGGATCTATATATCATTAACACTGAAATAATTATCCCACACTTCGCATTACATGCAACCTTCCTTGAAAAATGTTTCATCCTTGTCATCATGATTTTAAGTGATTTTCCCTTCATTGTGATTAATTTTGTCATAAGTGATTAGACTTATGATCTCTGCGTTAAGATTTCCTTCCCCTCTCCACATTTTGATGACATCACTTTGGGTACCTTCATTTGCCAACCTATCCAGTGGCTTATTACCTTCATGGTAAATATGAGTGACGTGACATTCCTCAAAGGAGTTGATAATCATTTTGATTTTGCTTATTGTATGTGATATAGTCCAGGAGTTGACTAGATTCCCTTTAATACAATTAACAACGTTGAGGGAGTCACCCTCGAGCCAAAGTTTCAAGCAGCCCATATATTTAGCCAAATTAACCACATAGAGAGCCACCTCAGCTTCCACCATGTGGTTGGTTTGAATCCCCAATGGAACAACAATAGCATCAAGGAAATTTCCTACCCAGTCTCTTATGAGGCCTCCTCCTCCAACCCTTCCAGGGTTTCCTCTAGCAGAACCATAAAAGTTCCCTTTTAACCATCCCAAGGGAGGAGCATACCACATAACATTCTCTCTAGGATTCAGATCATTTCTGCTCTTCAAGATCTCCCATGAAATGGTATTGTCCTTTTTAAGATTAGGGTTCCATGAGTTGGTATCCTTCTTACCAATACTTCTGTAGTTCTCCATAATAATTTAGAAATCTACAGAATCACATAAGAAACAAACATATTTATTTTAATTGTTGAAGGATAGGACAATTTTCTAATGTTTGCAAGTGTAAGTAATATCATAGTGAATCAGAAGATGATGATAGAAAAATCAATCAAAAGAAAGGCAATTTTAAAAAGAGAATAAATTTTGAAGGAAATGGTAACAAGAGCTAATGTTCCATAGAAGAATACTTCAAGATGGGGATATAAAAGGTAATCAAAAGAAAGGTGATTTTAGAAAGAGAATAAATTTTAAAGGAAATGGTAAAAAGAGCTAATGTTCCATGCAATAATACCTTTTTGAAGATGAGAATATGAATGAAATAATTAAGGAATCTCTATTTCTAGCTATTTAAAAAAGGAAGAGGGATCACATTGCATGATAAAGTTGTTGTAGGTACATGGATTATATATTTCATATGTTCATATCATACAATAGGAAACAAGAAAATATTTGTCAAGTTTGAAGAACATGATGGTGGAGAAATCAGATTTGCAAGAGAAGGAAGTACACAAATCAAAGGCATTGCAACCATTTCAATCGACGGTAAGGATAAAAATGATGATGTTTAATATGTTAAGGTTTGAAACATAATTTGTTAAGTATTAGTCATATGTGTAAGAAATTTTATGAATTTCTGTTCAAAATTGATGGTTGTGTTATGAAAAAGAAACATATTGTAAAAGGGTTTTTGAAGGTTTTAGGATTGTTGGGAATATCTATTATTTTGAAGATAAAAGTGATAATTTGTGTTTTATAACTTAATGCCATAGATTATGGGGAGATGACATTGGGATGTAACTCAAACAAGATAAAATATATTTTGCATTACTAAAGAACAATGGGGAAAGAAAGGATGAACCAAAAAATTTGGTAGGAGATTAATATGTTTTGGAAGACCAAATGCAGGAAGAAGAAGAAAAAGATATGGTAGACTAGAAGCAGGAAGAAGATAGAAAGGATATGGTAGACTAAAATAATATGGAAGATAAATAGGATTTAATAGATCAAAAGCAAGTGGAAGATAAAAAGGAGCTAGTAAATTAGAAATAGGTGAAAAAAATAATAATTTGTTATATCATACGTAGGAAAAGGATACAAAGGGGTTGATGAATCAGAGACCTATTAATTCCAAGTATTTTCCTCTTGATAGAATATATTTTTCTTGCAATAAAGTAGGGCATAGAGTTAATGAATGTAGAAGTCTAAAAGGGAGTTATGTTTTTAATGGAAGATTCTATTATTGCAATAAGTTAGGGCATAAAAAAGTTTAGTGCAGAAATAGAATGAATATTAAGAACTTCAGTAGATTTAATGTGAATACAAATGTTAATGATTTCAATTTATACTTCTATGGTTGCAATGGATATGGAAAAAAAAAGGTTGAATGCAGTATAAATGTAAATGTCAGGAATAACAAAGCTATTAAAATGAAAAAAGATGGTCTGGTTTTCTATAATTGTAGCATGATAGGACATATTGCAAGGCTTTGCAAAAATATGGAAAAACAAGATGATTGTTTGATGATTGTAGAAGACTCAAAAGAAAGGAACAAGACATATTTTATGAAGAGAAAATAATGTTCTTTTGATGGTGGTTTGATATCCATTCTAGATGATGTTTCCTCCTCTATTAAATGACTTAGACTGTTAGGTCTGACGAGGATTTTTCATATAAATCTATTTCCCCCCTAGAGGTTGGATGTTGGGTATCTTCTCAACATGAAAATAAGGTGTGAATATTTTTATAGAGGTAAGATTTTTGTTTTGTGGTCTAGAAAAGTTCTTGTATGGTACTATAAATAGTGTATTAATTTTTTGGTTATGTTATAGATTGTTCATACTAAGTTGTGTTCAAATATGGATTGGAGAAATATTATGCATTTAGATAGCTTGGATAATAGTTTTGTTAATTGTAGAAGATTATTTGATAAGTTGAAGGATAGGATGAGTCTATGGAACTGGTTTATGAAAGATGTTGTCTTCTATGTTGAATTATGTTACATAGAAGAGGTAGAGTCTAAAATTATTTGGGCAACTATGTTTTCCTATAAAATTACTAGGAAAAAATGTATGAGAATTATTGAGACTCTAAAGGATACTAGTACTACATGATGCAAAGATATCCTTCAATTCAATCTTCTTTCACTAATTTCCTATTCCTATTGTGATAGGATGTTGTTCTAAGTGCACCTAAATGCCTCCAACTTGTCAAATGGATTCCCAACCCTTAACCAATATTCCAAAGGGTTTCAAATGTATTAATAGGTTCAACCAAAAATATTCCAACTGGTCTCAAATCCTTGAAATTGGGCCTACCAAGCAACTCTATTCCTAGGCCACCTAGTCTAGTAGCCCTAAAAAATTGAAACAATCCAAATATCTTTTCCTTTTCCCAAAACAACCCCCCCAAAAAATTCAATTTTAGGTATGCTTTATCCTCTCCCTTAACATATGTCAAAATGAGAAATGATTTTTTTGGAAAGTGGAGCCAAAAAACTATTTCTCTGCTAGCCCAAAGCCCTAATTAGGCCTCCCTTTATAAAGAAACTACCAAGAGGACTTAACCCCAGACCCTAAAAACTTAAATAGTATTGAATTAAGACCCATATCAATGGATTTTGTTATTCATTAGCTTCTGTGACTTGTTCTTATAGTGGATCCACCAAACCCTCACTAAAATGCTCTCAAAACTAGGGCTTTCTAGTTCAACCCCTTCCTCTCACTTCTAGAACCCAAACATAGGTCCTACGCCATGTAATTATCATATACTTTTACTTTTTCATGTAAAAATGCACCCTCCTTAAGGAAGATATCCTACTGCAATACTTGTGGCATAAATTTTATGCCCTCAAATAAGGTTAGTAATATATAAGGCTAGTAATATATATTACATCTTACACTAAGTCAATTCCATGAGAATCAAAGGTTACATTCATGGAATAGCTCACAACATCAAGAAATTCTTCAAGGCAATGAAAATAATGTTGTTGTCCAGGAACAGTAAGAAGAAAATGCTATAAACAGAACTTTAAGACTTCAAAACAGATTCAATCAACCATGAAATGGTGTATCCTAACCCTTACTTCATATCCAAATGTCTACTCTACCTATTCAATGCATAATAAGTTTGAGGACACAAGAAATTGCAAGAAATGTAACTTTTATTGATCTTTGATGCAACAGTCTGTATCAATCTTTACTCCCCCTTCAAAATGCCTTCTAGAGGCTTTAAATAACTTTATTTTGACTTCTCCCAACTGATTCAGATTAGTTTGATTACCTAAATAGCCCCAAACTAATCAAAACCCATAAGCTCGCCAATAACCAACTAGCCATTGGGATTTAAAAAATTGAAATTAAAACCTTAATTAAATAAACTCCTAAGTACTTCTAACCTATCAAATTTTGGATTTTACTTCTTCTAGGGTCCCTTAACATGTTTATGACCTCACACCTTGATCTTGACCCTTTGGGGCACTATTGTACCATATTACATTTATTTTGGTCCTAGGGTCCTTACCAAGACACTTAGGACATTTGACTCTTACATTGTTTTTGTCACTAAAAAATTCCATAATTGGATTTAGTATGTTCCAATTGACCTTCCATGATGTCTTGATGTCTTTCTTGACTCCATGTTCATTCATGTGCTCAATTGATTTCCCAGGTGCTCCTGCACCATATTCCCCAATAGAAAAAGAATTCTTGTCCCAAGAGTTGTAAGATCTTCTCCTGTATCCATTCATCCTTCTAAAGGGTTGTTTATACCTCACTCCTCCATTCTTTGGCTTTCCTACATTCACAATAAATTCATAAATAAAAATATCTTGTTTGTGTCCTCTTCTAGGACATGTTTTGACATCCCTGATTCACATCTTCGGCAAACCTTCCTTCACATCAGTTTGTTTGTTATTGTGTTGTAACTTCACACTCTGAATCAAATGTATCTTCTCCACAATAGGACACTCAATAACTCCTACTCTTATACTATTCAAGTTCCAAACTTCATGCTTTTTAGGACTGTTATGCAATGTATCCTGCAATAATACTTCCTTCTCCTTCCAACCAGTACCTTCCTTCAAGATTTTCTTCCCAAAACACATCAGTATTTTTTCCTTTTGATTATCACAATGCAATCAGCTTAGTTTATACTTGTTTCCACCCTTATTCACTATATATTTGTTTGTGTAACTATCATTAATGGTTTTTCTTAAGTGCTTCCATGACCTTCCTAGTATTATGTGTCCACAAGTCATGGGTATGACATCACAAAGAACTTGTTCCTAATATAGACCAATCATGAATTCAATAAGAGCCTTCTGACTAATCTCCACATGTTGTGCTTGACTAACCCAATTGGACTTGTAGGGTCAGGATGATTCATTGTCTTAAAAGTCAATTTAGCCACTACATCCATATAAACCAAATTGTCATGTGCTCTTAATCTATTATCAACCTGCATAACTTTCCATGGCTTAAACAATTTATCTTGAAAATTGATACCTATGGTGTGTGATAAAATGGCTTACCTTTTCTTACAATCAAATATTCCCCATCATTTTATGGTGCTTCTATCAATGGTTCATCATATTTATTATCCTCTTAATAAAATTCACAACACAACACAACACATAACATTCACACAAGTATGACACCAGGATCTAATGTGGAAACCCAATATAAGAAAAACCACTAGTAACATGCTACCAAATTTTCACTCTTCTGAAGTGAGCTTTGTGAGAATCCAACCGTGTTAAATGTTACAATACACACTATTAGGTGTGAACTTGTTAAAGGATTTGATCACCCTGTTAGGAGTGGCCTGGTTAGAGGGCTTAAGAACATCCCATTAGAATGTCACCTTGATTAAAGGGTTTACAAAATGATTTTTAGGTCAACCTTGATTAAAGGATTTTAACTGATACAATGGTTAGAAAGTAACAGTAGGTTATGATCTGAAATATAAAAATCACTTTGTGAATATAGATCCAATAAACTTATATGTTGATTTAATGACTGACCTTCATTGTCATCTCCATCTTTGATCTGCTTGAAAATCCCTTCAAGAAATCAACTCAACTTTGTTCATCTCTTCTCAGCCTTTTTCTTAGGTTCTCCAGTCAATAACATCAACCTCTTTACACACACTACACAACCCACAATTAGGTCATCCTTATACCTCCTTGATTAGGTAGATTAATCTTTTGTCGCTTAATCTCTTTCGTAGATCTTAGGTTTAGGTCTGATTCATTGGATCCTTCCATCATTTTGGTCTCCTCCTTATCCTTCTAGATACTTCTCAAAACTTCTCCTTGAATTCATAAGAAAATGGTTTACCATGCATTAAATTCTCCAAGTCATCCATCTTTAATGTCAACACATTTTACAAATCCCAATAATTCAACTATGTAGGTTGGGAATCTCAATTCCTTCACAAACTATAAATTATTAACACTAGGTCAATACTATGTTCATCTGCCCAGTCATCACTAAAATTGTTCTTCTCGAAAAACATTGTCTTTGCTTGGTTAATTCTCTGATACTCAGCAATTACTGATGCTTAATCAATGCTAAAATTTACTCGGATTATACTGTCACTCGGTCGACACTAGCATCACTCAGCTTAAACTAAATTTCCTTTCTTTTTCTTGGTTAATCCTATGCTTCCAGACTTTCTTTCCTCATTACTTTTATGCTTCAAATCAATCGACTTCTTCACTTAGTGTTAAAGATAAAAAACACATTACCTTGCCAATGTGCCAACTAATCAAGTAGGTCCATTATAGTATCTCATAACTCAACCTTTCACTAGGTCCTCTTGTTATCTCCTCTTTTCAAATCATCTTCATCAATCAAAAGATATGGTACTTTACTAGATAGCAATTGTCTCACTAGTTAAGGTTTGACATCAATGACAATATAACAATTGTTTCAATTGTAGTTTCCAACATTTAGAAGGTATTTTGGGTAGAATTACTAGAAATTCAATATTTTTTGTTTGTTTTGATAACTAAAATGACCATATAAGTGACAAATAAAGAAGAAAACTTCAAGTCTTGGGTGAATAGGTTGTTTCTATAGTCAAAACCTAGTATTAAGGATTTGGTCATCCCTAGATAGGTCACTTGAACACAAAATCTAACATGTTATAAAGGACCATGTGACTTTTATTAAATATCATGTGCAATGGAAATACCTATTTTGTCTCCCATAATTTTTGTACATTTGTATTCAAAGGGAAATTTTTTTAGATGGACCCATATTAAAGTGGACTTTATGCAAGCAATAAAGGGTTCAATTTTTTTATACCAAGGTTGAAAAAAAGTCTATCTTATTAAAGAACCAATCTTTAAATTAAAATAATGATGTCTATGTTTTATTTAGAAGAGAATACAACAATAAAGAAATACTACATTTTTCCTATAATAGCGGGGCTCTGGAACTCCATCTCCCTGCATTTTCCTACCCAAATAATGTTGAATTCATCCCAGTCATGGCAACAGATTTGGGTGTGGACTTTGCCTCCCCTCAACCTAACCCTCTCAGGATACAAAGATGAATATGGTCCCTCATCCCACTATTGTGGCACATGGGGTTTCTTAGAGAACCTTTATTGGGGCCAAATGGAAGGGTTCCCTAGTGGGATCAAACAATAATGTTCTCAAATTTATTCTCCCAAAAATTTATCAAATTGAGGTAGGTAGAAAAATTTTTCTCCCTGAAGTTATTATGGACATGATAGTGTCTTCAATGCATTTGGATTTGGTTGGTATACTTTTTTCTTTCAAACCTATAATCAACATAGTTCATAGGTTGGCAAATGGATGATGGAAACTAAAGAGAAGTGTTAGTATTTTTTATATGCCTATAGGTTTGTTTCTTTTAAGATTCATGACTAAGGAGGACCTTATCTATGTCCTCTCTAGAGCATGGGCACATGGAAAGTACTCTCTTCATCTATCCAAATGGAAATAAGGGTTTGACCCTTCTAAAAAACTTAATATAATGGATCCTATCTAGGACCAACTTCCATTTCTCTCATTGGAGTTTTGTGATGAGAAAATATTTTGTTCGGTGGAGAAATCCTTTAGACATTATGTAACAGCCGACACTGTCACCTTAGCCAAGACAAGGTTAGTTTTTTTCTCATTTGTGTGTTAATGTGGTCATTAATAGATCACTCCCTAATTTAATCACTTTGAAGTCTAAATGGGGTTAATGGACTCAAGATTGAGTTAATGAAAACACAACCCTTTACTATAAAAAAATGTGTGAAATATGGTCATACTATTTCTTACTATAAATCCCCTACACTAAAGGAACCAAAAATAAAAGAGAAGTGTACCTCCCCTTTGGCTATGAGTGGTAGTGCCAAAAATCTCTTGGAATCTAGTAAGGTAAATTAAAAACCTAACTTTGATGAGTTTGAAGACTACCTATTTACTGAAGGTATATTGGTGATGATAAAATCCTCAAGATCCGATATACAAGGGAATAAGAACAATGAAATGAGGATGAGTTCCCTAAGTACCCTTGAGGAAGGTGAAATTTTATTATAGAAATAGGGGGTAAGAGCTCCTTCCCCCTTGGAGTCAAGCCCATTTCAATTATGGAAGAGGAAATAAGTCTGCTAACTATTCAGTACCTACAACACTTATCCTGACACTATCCTGTACTTGGATGAGTATAGATTTTTTTCCATTGAGGTTGTGCAGTAGAAAGACATTTGGATGGTTACCCCTGAAAAGCCTAGAAAATCAAGTGAACCCCCCACAAATACACATCAACACTCTTATGTGGAAGAGATCATTAGGGAGGTTACCAAGTCTATAATTTCAACCCTTTATGTTAAGGCCTCATTCTCTCATTCTCAACAAATTGAGGATAAGGATGAATGATAGTCCCAGAAAAGGAAGACAAGAGCTAAGAAACTTGATATAGGATAAGAAAATAAGTTGGAATGCTTTTAGAAATATTGTCAAGGAAAACCGCTACTGTTAGGGATATTGTCAATGTTAGGCAATCCACCCTAGATGCAACTCCTCACAATAAAAAAAAGAAGTTCCTATCTTGGAACATGAGGGGGATAAATAGTCCATAGAAGTAATTTACCCTTAAACAATGTATTATAGACCTCAGATTTGATGTCCTCTTGATTACAAAAGTCAAAATTTCTTACCAAGTTTTCTCTTTAGTGGCTAACATAATTTGGTTAGGGTCCTACTTTTACTATATTGAAGAAGATGGCGCTTCTAGTGGAGTTGCCACTATGTGGAATCCTAACAAGATTATTGGGTAAGACTGTATTTTCTCATAGCTATCTAGTTGTTACTTTAAAACTGGAAAATTGCATTTGGCATCTTTTTAACATATATGCACCAAACTCTCATGGAGGAAGAAAATTTCTATGGGAATAACTTCTATCTCTAATTTTGGCTGATAAAAATGCCTTGTATATGATTATTGGAGAATTAAATTCCCCTTTATTACCATCAAATAATCTAGGTGGTTTAATGGACTACAATGATAGCATGAATGACCTTTTTGACTTTATCATGAATTCTGGTCTTCTTGATTTGGATCTAAAGGATAATTTCTTTACTTGGTCTAATAATAGGAAGGGAAATTATTTAATTCAGGTTAGGTTGATCAAGGTGCTTGTTTTAACCAGGTTAGATTTGGGTTGTAATGCTTCACTTACTTCCCTCTCTAGAATTGTGTCTGACCACAACCCCATCCTCCTTCAATGGATAAATAAATCATTCTCTATCTCCCACCCTTTCCAATTTGAAATAATGTGGATAACTCACCCAGAGCTCTACGAGTGCATTAAACACTAGTGGAGATCCCCGGTTCAAGGATCTTCCATGCAAAGAACGTCCCACAAACTTGACCTAATCATAAGGGAAGTCAAAGAATGGTCCAAATCTACTTTTGGGGATATATTCAAACAAAAAAAGGTAATTAAGAACAAATTGCTTTTCTTTTAAAAATTTATGGCTAATGGTAACTTGTCTCAAGCAATGCATGAAGAACAAGAAATATGGAGGAAAAATTGGAAGGATAATTTGAGTAAGAAGAAATATATTAGAAAAAAATATCTAGGATCCAATGGTTGAAGGAAGGAGACTGAAATACTACTTTCTTCCATAGAATGACTAGAAAGCACAAAAAAAGGAACACCATCAACTACCTTCTAAATGAACGTAATTAACAGGTTAACGATGAAGTGAAGATTTGGGAAATGGTTGGAAACTACTTTATGAAAGTCTATGAGGACCATGGGGGTGTCCATTATGAGATCCATGATAGACTACTAGTCCACCTTACTACAACTGTTAGTGAAGATTATAATAAGAAACAATCTGCTCCAATATCTAAAGAGGAAGTTAAGGCTATGGTATTTTCTATGGGGGCGTACAAGGCCCTATGACCAAACAACTTTTCTCTTGCTTTTTTTTCTGAGTTCTTGGATATTATTAGCTATGATGTGATAACGGAAAGCAAAGACTTCTTTAGAATGAGAAAATTGTTGAAAAAAATGAACAACACCTACATTGATCTAATCTTGAAAAACCTGGAGCTGAGGTGTTTGACATATTTTAGACCTATAAGCCCATGCAAAACAATCTATAAGATCTTCTCAAAAGTGTTGTTCAATAGGGTAAAGCTTTTTCTTGATAAATGCATCAATGACTATCAAATCAGATTTATTACAGATCAAAAAATTCTTGATGCTACAATTGCAACTCATGAGTGATAGAAATAAGGCAACATATACAACTAAGAGGAGGTGGTGAATTAGTTGTGTCCAAAATAGTTGTGAAAAATCAAAACTTAACAATGATTAACTTCTTTTCTTAATGTGAACATTTATGAACTGCACCAAAAACACAAGAACACACAACACTAGAATATTTTTACATGGAAACCCAGTTAAGGGAAAAACCATAGTGGGGATAAAACCCACTAAATTATGTACTACTACATATCACCATGTTAAAGGTAAAAAGGGGAATGCACATGCATTAATTCTCACTACCTAGTGCTCACTGCTCAAATACAGATGAGGGAAACAACCCAAAATACAACTAGGGCTACAACCCCAAAATGGACTACAATCTACTATGGACAACAATCTAATGAATTATGAACTGACTTATAACATCTTAGATATTCCAATACTATCCCAATGAAGTAAAAATATATTCTAACTATATTTTAGATTCCACTCATACCACTTCACACATCCACTGATATATCATTCCTCTCTCTCAATAACAAATATTACATCTTTAAATACATTTCATCAACTCATTACAACAAGGTCAGCCAGAGACCTAATTAAAAAACATTACAAAGAGTAATACACAATCCTTGATGTGATCCAAGACATGTTGGATAATACATAGCTATGACCCAAATCTCCATCCATAAACACACTATGATCCATAGATCACTCCATAAATATTTGCAATATGCTATCCATCAAGTCAACCAAGAACACCAACACATCAAAGAAAAACCATTGAATCTGATCACATAATCTAATGTGATCCACCAACACAAATAGAATACAATCCACAAAGATAAAAAAACAACATGAATTACCACACTATCAACACAAATATTTCTATCTCATAATTCACAACTATCTCTGCACTACTCATCAAGAACACTAAACATCAACCATTGTTAGGCAGAAAAAATAGCTTCTACCATCCAAATCATGAACCATCCAAGTTGAGAACAAAAATACATGTCCTTAACTCACCACCAAGTTAGCAACCAAATTTTTTTTATAACCAATCCTCATCGATCCAAAAAGTACAACACCGTCTCCACTGAAATAACCAAAAACTATCCTCTGATAAATCTATCATAACTTCCTCAAATCATAAAGCGAACATCTACAACTTGAAAAATATCAAGTACAGATAATCCACAACACATCTACAACTTTGCAAAAACTGATTTGAAATACATTATCCATACCATTCAGAATTCTTAACTAAACAAACTTAGAAATATGTTAACATTAATGACAAAACATTAATGTCAGCACATATATGCATGAAATTTCCAATAATGAGATTATCCATTCAATGGAAAAAAGTTGAAATTAGGGTATGGATTTTAAATTATAAATATCTAAGGCTTATGATAGAGTTACATGATAATTCCTTTACAAGGTTTTAGCTAAATAACGCTTTAGTCACAATATGATTAAAATAATTTAATTTTGTGTTGAGACTATCCAATATTTTGTTTTGGTCAATGGTATATCATGGGGCTTCTTCAAAGATACAAAAGGTATTATAGAAGGGGATCCCTTATCTCCTTACCTATTTATTATGTCAGCAAAGGTTCTTAGCAAGAATATTTTGAACCTAGCCAACATTGGAAAAATCTAGTGTATTAGAACTACCTCTTTGCTTCCTCCTATTCTACAATAGTTTGTGGATGATACCTTTCTTTTTGGAAAATCTTCAATTGTGGAGGATAGAGAATGGAAGGGCCTCCTTCAAGACTATGCCTACACCTTGGTTTAATGTATTAATTACCAAAAAAGTAAAATTTACTTTTTCAACACTAAGGTGGATCTTTAGGTAAAAATCATGGATATTCTGGTTCGTCAATGTACCAATCTACCATGTACTTACTTAGGTCTCCCAATTGTGGTTAAGGAGGTAACCCTTACCTTATATAATAACATACTTGAAAGGATTTGGAGGAAACTTGTTGGTTGGAAGGGAAAGCTCCTTAGCATTACTGGTAAACTACAATTGCTTATTTATTGCATCCAGGGAATACTGGTTTATTTTCTCTCCCTTTTTAAAATTATAGGTGCTATGATAGAAAAAATTGAGAGAATCCAAAGAACCTTCTTGTGGATGGGTATGGAAGAGAAGAAAAGGTTGGCTTTGGTCAATTGGGACACTATTTTCCACCCAATGTACCATAGTGGCTTGGGAATTAGAAAACTAATCAATCTTAATAAAGCACTTCTCACCAAAATGGGGTGGAATTTGGATGAGAGAAAAGAAGATTGGTGCAAAACAATGAGGGATAAATACCTTAATAATGATCTCTTTCACAGGGTCATTGACTTAGTTAGTCTCCTACTAGGTTCAAAAATTTGGAACAATATTATTAAGTGTTGATCTCTACTTAAGGTGGGTCCCAAGTGGTTAATTGGTAATGAGAGGATAATAATATTTTGGAAAGATAAATGGCTAGATGACAAGCCTCTGGTTGACAGTGAATATAATACTCTTATGAGGTAGGATAAATTTGTATTGGTTTCTCATATTATCAACTATGTATGTGAATATTTTTCTTTTTTCCTACAAGCACAAATACTTCAATGAACCATTATATCAATTATTTAGTACAAAGAATATATCAAAATAAACTCAATTAACAAACTAAAACTAACTCAGTTCCTCCTAGACATAGAGAATATGATTTTTCTCTAAGAATTGAGCATAGACCAGTGACTTGCTACTATGTAATGGAATATTTTAATCTAATACAACCAGATGTATGCAAATTAACATGATTCTAGCTAGGATTCATCTTGTATATGATAGATTACACCAAAAATTGAAGCTAAGATACACAATTAAAACTAAAATAAAGTCAAAATGATGAGTTAAGCTCTCTAGACGCAATTTGACATTATCTCCCTAAGATGAATTAATTCTATATGAAAATGATATTTAAGTGATTACTTTTATAATTTTGTGATTGATTTGCATGGTGGAGATGCATCCTTAAGGGATGGTTAAAATTGATTCCTAATTGATCCATTGATGAAACTTCATTGGATGGATTTGAGTCATTTTTTCTTTTGTGAGGTGAGTGTGTAATTAGGATAATTAAAGTAATTTCATTTATTAATAAGTCTAGGAATGGGATTTAATATTTTTGATTTAATTAACTCACTAGACTCAATTAATGAATCAATACCTTTTGTTGATTGGTCCTTTTATTTTGGATTATTAGTGAATTATGTAACTAGGTGGATCTACCTAATTACACAATTAGGCCTAGGTTTTCAATGAATTGATGAATTTGATTGAGACTTGACTCTCCAATTAGGGTTTAGGGTAGATTAATTGAGATTAGGGGCTAATAGTTAGAATAGGCTATTTTAGGGTGATTACATTTTCCCCTCTTTGAATCGATGTGCGATCAGTGCATTGATTCAAAGAATATCTGATTTTTGATGTCGCAAACATTTTTATATGCTCCTTGATGAAACTGCCCCTAGATAATGTTGATTCCATACTTGATGTGATCAAAGATCAATTAAGACCAGAATGATCAGTTTGATGTGAAGTGATGAAATCAATCATTGTCAGAAATATTTTGAAACCATAAGGTTGATTTGAATAGATAACCAGTTTGATGTGATGTGATTAAATTGACTATCATCAAAATATTGATTGAGATAATTAACTTGACATGGGTCCTAATGAATTCAATCATCTGATGGTGAAAATATTATCAATTTGATGTAGTGCGATGAATCTGATATTCCCATATTGATTTGTTGTTGAAACACTGATTATAATGATCCCGATCAATTTGATATGAGACCTGATGAAATTACTCACTCCCAGATTGATCAACCCGATTCAAGACCATCAAATTGATATGATAAATGATGAAGTTGATATCCCTAGTGATGAGACTCCATTTGATTCGATTTGAAACTTGATTTGATTGATTAGTCAATTTATGAAGCTGATTTGAAAAGATTCTTTGATTTGATTAAAATTAAATTCAATAAGATTATGCCCCCTTGGGAGAAAAATCAAAATGGAAAACTGATAAAACCATAATTTTAATTGATTATATTGATAATAAACTAATTGAACTCAATTAGAAATTGATTTGGAGTGATTTTGTGTTGATTTTAACATGTTTTGACCAAGTTTGACCTTTGTTGACTTAGATTTGACTATTTTGACTCTATAAAATTGATGTAGATTTGAATCCTATAGCTGTTGATATGTTCATGTGCCTCAATTAACCTTGTTTGACCCTATTTGACCAAGGTTTACTTGTAGTTGACTTGATTCACTAGCTTAATTTGACTTCTTGATTTTGATTTTGGTCCTGAAGTGCATTCCAATGAACTATTGTCATCTAATTTGAGCTGATAGATTTGAAGGTCAAAAGGTTGAATTAATTACCCAAAAGGTATAAATAGGTCAAAAGGTTGCTTTTTCACTATTCATTTTCACTTTTCACTTTTAGTAAATTTCAGAGCCTTTTGAGAGCATGATACATATTCCCACTGAGAAGCATCGATTTGAGCACATTCGTCGACACTGGAGACCAACACACTACCAGACACTTGTAAGTGATCAAATCTAATCTTTCATTTTCTAATTTTAATCAATTTTTCATGTGTTTTTAGGCATTTTTATGTTTTCTATCTTGAATCATATAGCTATAGGTTGTGAATCATATAATGTTTTTGGAAAATTTTTAGGATCATATAGCATCAAATTTTGGCTCGTATGAGGTTTAGAAGATCAGATCCCTTCATGTCTAGAGACATACAAGGGAAGCCATCAGATTTGTTTCCTCTTAGATCCTAGATCGTATCCATTTTTATAATCGTATGTGTACTAGTAAATTTTAGCTTGAATTTTGACGACGATTAGTCAATTTTTAGATGCAAATTGGTCGACCAAACGACCATAATTGTTGTCAAAGTTTTTTCATCAATTATTCGACACATAAAATCATCGTCAAAAATGTGACCTCTATAGCGGTTGAATTATTAATGGATCTACCGTCAAAATAATCACTTCAACCTGGAAGAATTATCGAGCATACCTTTCATCTATTCGACCAATGTTGGTTGAAATTATGAGGACTTATGGTCAGAATAGTTGTCGAGTGTATATCATTCTCATCAAAATGACAAAATAATGTTGGTTGAAATTGTGATGAGGGGTGGTTGGAATAGTCATCGAGTATATAGCATTCTCATTGAAAGTATATTCTTTGATCATCAAAAAAGCGATAGCAAATTCAATTTTTTTTTATAAAAAAAAATATATATTATCAAATCTATTAATATATTATAGTGATTAGAATTGATTGGAATTTGAAATTGAATGGATGTCCTAGCCTACATTATGCTTGGTAGACACCTACAACACCATCCTCCTCCTCTAACCAGTATTGGAACTGGTAAAGACATACAAGTATAATAATCAACCCAACTGATTCTTCTAGGTTCCTTTATAGTTCATTATATCATGATATAGATCAGTTCTACATATTATATATTCCATTTGTTGGATTTGATAAAATTATGAATGAAAATAAACTTGGTAGTACCAAAAGCACAGTATATAGACTTGTTCAACATGGCCACATTCTTGTTTTGAAGGTTCTGTGTTATGCTAGATACTCAATATTTTAAAATAGTGATTTAGATGGAGAGGTAAATGGAAAATCGAATATTGGGTGATGATTAACTTCTTGATTTCTTAAGATACATGACACATTCCCTTCTTCTATGCCATTATACTTACTTGCTAAAAGGGTAACTATATTCCTGTTGATGGCATTATGTATAGATAAATTTTTGAGTTGAAGTTTCTTGATTATATGCTTGCCTAGACTGTTAACCTAGAATTAACTTCTGCAATATGTTTTCCTACTTAAATGTCATCAAGAGATTTGTTTGTCTAAGGTTTAAATAATGGTATTCATCTCTATATCTCTTCTAGTAGTGCTACCATATTATAGGATTTGATAATTACATTGACATCAAAATAATTTCACATGACAACCTTGGTGTTCCACTTAAAAGTATCACACATGTCCATTATTTTGGATGGTAGTTCACTCCATTCTCAACTAAGTGCCTAGAATCAGTACATATTTTCAAATAAAGAATCAAGAAACAATATGGGACACTAAAAACAAATTTCATATTTTAACCTCAAAACCATAGACACCTACAAACACAATCCAAAAATGACAACAAATCCGTTCTTCAAGAAAGAAGGAAAAAGATCTAGGATTAAGATTTACTTATGAAAATAGAATGTAAAATCTACTTGCTAGTAAAAATAGAACATCAGAAAAACAAACCTGTGCAATAAATTCTTGATCTGATTGCTTACTGTTATCAAGCTTCTTAATGGTTGCAGGGCGGCCACTTTTTAAGGTTGAGTAGTACACCCGACCATATGAACCCTCTCCAATCTATGATTTTGGACCAAAGTTTTATGTTGTTCCCTTCAATTCCTCTATAGGAATCTCAGGTACTCCAATACGTAGAGGTTGGAGGACTGATTCATCCTTGCTAGGTGGATTAACAGTCTTGCAAGTTCCATTATTACCTGCAAAAATGTCTAACATCAGAATAAAAACCAATAAAGGATAAGATGGGCTGCATATATATGTTGCCTCTTAGGACTTCCAATCTTAAAAGGAAATTAAATTTGGCTTCCATTTTTTTTTTTCATATCTGTAATGTCCTATTGACTTAAAAAATGTGAAACTTTTGTCACTTTTGAACTGCCGTAAAAATTAGAAACCATGTTTATTTGTACAAGCACAACTTCAAGAACATTATCATGAAAAGCAAGGAAAATCAATATTGATTCAATTCCATTGGTATAAAGGTCTAATTTTGTAGACTGCTAGCACGAAGGAATATTTGACCTACCTAAATAAAGGTCTAATTTTGTAGACTATTGGTTAGACAAATCTTCATTGTCTTCTGATTATCTTCTTTATATACTAGCATTTAAATGGAACATTAAGCATAGAAATAATATGCTTAATCTATTAGTAATAATATGCTTAATCTATTAGTAATTATCTACATTTAATCTGCCAATTACTAATAGTTTTGTACTACACATGCAATGTATTGTCACTTTGAAGATAGTTTGTGCCATGTGTGATGGTTAAGTAATGGGAAAGTTATGATGATTTAATCGTAGAACTACTGGTCCCTTGAAACGTTAAAAAAAAAATTCTCAAAAGATGCACTCTCATGGAATACGATGACTTCAGGTTATGCACAAAATGGATCTATTTTCTATCACTACGCTCTTATCCTATGTCAAAATGGGAGATTTATGACATGGTATAGATTTATGGGGTCACTTGAGTGATCCAAGGATTTATGTAAGGGTCAAGGACCTATAGGTATATCTAAGTTTTTTATATGGCCATTGATGCCATTATTATCATGTAATTGCATTTCAAAGTGCAAAGATGCCAAAAAGATGTAAAATTACATTTTTATGCAATTATGGCCTAAAGGGATAAATGAGGGTTTAGTAGAGGTTTAGGGAGTTTAGGGGATTAGGATAGGAACCTAAAACCTTTTGAAAGGTTACAGATGATGCAAGAAAGATCAAAGTGGTCGAAGTTGACAACTAGTTGTCAACTAGACAACAATGCAAATGAATAACTAACTGTAACAATCATATAACTGACTTTGCGGGTTAAGAAGAATTTGAAAATCAGTTTGTAAGGAGATTTTGGTTGGTTTTGTATGTGAGTTTTATGGGAGAGGAGTCTTATAAGTTGTGGGGAGGTGTGTATGGTCGAAGAAGACAATGTAATGAACTACCAAACAATAAAATTTTAATTCTTTACAAATAGTCACTTCTCTACTCATGAAGACACGGTCTGGTGTTTATATTATTAAACTCTCTATTCAATACAACATTGATAGGAAAAGCATTCATTGATTGGTATTATAAGTTTTGATCATTCCATGTACTAATTATATTGTTTTGAAGTCTTAAAATCAAATAATTTCATTACTTTTATTGACTGTTCTTATACAGTGCTTGGCATGCAAATGATCTTTGTCTTGAAGAACCAATGATTTTCTAGGCTCTTGTAGACACTAAAAAATGGACAAGTGCTTTAAAATCATAAAATGACAAAATCTTAATCAAAAGGCACTAATTCTCTTCAAAAAGGATCAAATCAATTTAAATAGACATTAATTAAATCAAAATTGGACAAAATCAATTAAATCAAAGGAAAAAATCAAATAATGACATTAAATAATTAAATCAAAGCTTAAAGGGGTGAAAAATACTACATAATTGATTTTAATCAATTAATTGTATAGTTGTTTAATCAAAAATCAAAATGAACTTATTCCCTTACATGGCTAAATTTAATTAATTAATTAAATTTAATTAATCCTAATATCTTTCAACAAAGTTGAGCAACCAATGAGAATTGAGGACAAAAAGACACAAATCACTAAAAAAGAAATGAATCTCAATCACTCATTTTAAAGTTTCAATCTCATCCACTCAATTTTGTCCTTTTGTCCAAAGCTTTGAGACAAACATTTAAATTGTCCCCCCATTTATGAACATTGTAAAGTTTTTGACTCAACTAAAGGTAAATCATGGTTAATTCACTCTACCCCCTACCCTTGGGATTTTACTATAAGTATGAGGCATTTTGAGAGCAATAATAATCTTAGAAATTCATTTGCAAAGCATCCTTATTATAGTCATTTTTCATATCAATTGAGAGCATTTGAGAGCATTTGAATTATCTTTGTATCAAATTGAGAGTTAGTAAGCTAGAATAAGCATTTGTAGTATCATATTTCTCATTTTAGAAGTGTCACTAGTGGAGATTAAGCTGAGAGCTCTACTTACCACATCTAATTAGAGAACCATGAGATGTCATGGATTCTTATGCAATTCTTAGTTTAAATTTTCATTGTATTTGCTAAGATTGTTAGATATTAATGCTAATTTCATGAAGGTGCAAAGCATTCACACACAAATGGTGGCGCCCACTGTGGGGCTCTAAGCCTCATTTCTAACATTTTTATCATTTTTCTGTGTGTTGTATCTTCACTTTTACGTGAATTTTTTTGTAGAAAATAGGTAAAATGACACATACAAAGCATTAACTGATGCTTGTGCCTACTGTTATGCCACTTCGTAGGAGTCATCTGACGCTTGCTAGATAAATTGTTGCACTTGAGAGATAAAGTGTCATGCTCGGGACTGCAAAGCAACGCCTACTGCCAGAGAAGTGTCGCGTGTTAGCTAACTTCTACCGCCTGTCATAGCCTTTACAACATAATTTGCATAGAAATTCACGCCTAGTATCTTCTAATCGACGCTTAATTTTTGTGAATTGCCACTTTTAATAGCTTATCTTACACGGATTACATTAATTGTTACACCTAGTAAATAAATTTTCACACCTGAGTAACTTTAAATAATGCTTGAGCCACTGGAAAGTGACGCTCGCTATTATTATAGTTACGCCTGCTAATAGTTTAATTACGCATATTAGCTGGACAATGACGCCTACTGTCTGTTGTTTTAATTTGCTGTCAGATTGATAAATTTGATTATTGTACTCTCTGTCTATATGTTTTTACTGTAAATGAGTAGGCATAGAAAGGTTCAAAAGCCAGAGAGCAAATTCAATCACGAAGGCAAGGCTTTGGCTAGGAAGATCAAGAAGGAAAACTTTGAGCACATCAAATCTGTCCTTGAGGAGTCACAAGAAGAGGAAAACAAGGTATATCAGAATTATCTTAGAATTGTAGAATCTTACAAAAATAAATTTGTATCTCTCAATTGGATTTTCTCTCCTTAGTTCAAGTTTTCATCAAAATTTGCAAATAAGGTGCTTAAGGTTCAATACATAATTCTTTGCTTCTTCAATTTTGATTTGGTTTTCCCTCATTGTGATTGTTGGTGTTGACTAACTTGCTGGTGGATAAGCACATTTGGAAAGGAAAGCTATTGCCAAGGTAAGGTGAAAAATGACAAAATCACTCAAAAATGCCCCTAGCTTATGCTAACTACAAGGAGAGGTAAGCCTTAAAACTAGCCAATATTTTCCCTTAGATTGTGGCATTGAAGCATTTACAAAATCTAGTAATTACAAAATAGCCTCTCTTTATTTTGAAAGTTTAGCATTTAGGCCTATGCTCTTCACTTCTTCTAGTGAATCAAAATGCCAAAGGTGTTGAAATTTTTGATTAATAAGAAAGGTTGAGGAATCAAACACATAAAAATCAAAGCCCCTTTGTTTGTGGAGGAGAGTAGAAATACTCAAATCCCTATAGTTAGTGGGTGAAAGAAATTGAACATTGCTAATTGTGTTTGGGAAATTAAGGAAAGTTAGGGATATGCTCTTCACCTTTTGGTGAACCAAACTCCCAAAGACTTCTTCTTAACTCCATTTCCTTGTTTTAAACATGAACATGCTAGAACACTAGAGGGCCTACCTCCCGAGAAATTGCCTTAACGAGGCCGATGAGAGGGAACGACCCAAGTGGGTGACAACCGCCTTTGCCGTGGTAATATCCAACCCACTATAATAAAAATACACTTTTCCTTGAAAGGGAAGTGGCTAGATTGTGTACAAGTGTCTTCACTTCCTCTAGTAGTCCTAACGGATTGCGCTAAATTGTGCTTTTGTGCGTATGGGAAGCCCACAAGTGGGTATAGGAACTTGACATAGTTTAGAACAAAATTGTTCAATAAAACCTAATAAATAGCAAGCCACCTCATATAGCCAAAATTGACTATAGGTAGACTGCTTGGAATTCTTTCTTGTGCTATACTTGTGGAAAACAATTGAGAATATACACTTTAGTATGTGTTTTAGGGACATGGTTAAAAATTGATGTGTGTGTTGCAATTGTCTTCCATTTTCAAACGATAAAATTCTAGAAAACTGATCTTGCAATTTTTAAAATCTAAAATTTACAACCTAGTTAGCAAAGTGCCACATGTGCACAAAGAAATAACGCTTGTCAGTAGTAAAGTCATGCTTGTGGCTGTTCAAAAACTATGTATCAACCGTAAAATCACGCCTTAGATATATTAAGTGACGCCTGAAAACACTAGAAAAATGCCTATCAATAGTAAAGTGCCACCTGCACACCTGCAGTGTGCCACCTAACTCAATTCCAGTTCATGCGTACGATATTTTAAGTTGCACCTACACTCAGGCAAGTGATGCCCAGAAACACAAAAGGGAAAACAGTGAGTACTTACCGAGGGGTTCAAAATTTTTTGATCACATATTCAGATACCCTTTTTCGTGTTCTTATTGTTCCAATAGCCTGCCCAATCAAAAATCCTAGTTCTATGCAATTTTTGTAAATTTAACAAGGATTTGACCACGGGCAAGATCGACTCTTATTCTCCAAGTGGTTTGTTCATGCCTGCTTTTACTAGATCATACTACGTCAAGCAAACCTTGCAAGTAGACAGGACTTATTTGAGGCAAGAGCTCCCTTACCCAGGTGACACTTCTACCACCCCAAGAGTACCCCAAAAATCACTCAAGCAAGAAGTGGAAGAAAACATGATGTACTACGGTGGCATGGGTAATAACAAAAATAGTGGCATTGATCCAAACAATCAAGGGGATGCAAATAATGGAGGTATTGACCCTAATAATCAAGGTAATATCAATAGTGGAGGGACTGATCAAAACACTCAAGGGATTGATACCACTAATCATAGAACTAATGCCAAACCAACTGTCGAAGATGCAACCAATGAAAAGGTTGATGAAGCCATTCAGTGCCCCTATTTCATAAAACTTATGGAAAAAGAAATGGCAAGAGATAAAGAGAAGTATTTCATGGACCTAGCCCGAGCAGGTCTTAAACTTCCTTGATATTATGATGTGAATCAACTTAGACCACCAAAAGTTGAAGAGAGTACCATTGACATCATGAACAAGTAGTTTAAGATATTTCAAATGCAATTGGATACAATCAAGCAAAGCGGGGCTCCTAAACCCTTTTCTATCGAAGCATTGTGTCTGTTCCCATTTGATAAAAGTCTAGTCATGGTACCATTCCCGATCAATGTAGTGTTTCCCAAGTATGATAAGTATGAAGGAACATTGGATCCACAAGATCACCTATGGGAGTTTTGTGCATTGAGCTTGGAGTTCATGCATGATACCACCTATTTAATGAGACTATTCCCAAGAAGCTTAGGAGGTATGGCCACGGAGTGGTTTTCTAAATTACCATCCGGCATAAAAACCTTTGAAGAACTAGCTTCAAAATTTGTGGCCCATTACTCATACAACATCAAGCATGAGGTCACAATGATAAAGTTATGTAATAATAAACAAAAGGATGGAGAAGCATTCCTCACTTTCTTACAAAGATGGAGGACAGTATTTGCTAGGTATCTTAGAAGTGTGCCCGAAAAGGAGAAAATGGATATATTCATCAATAGCTTGAGCAACGAGATGAACTACCGATTGAGAATGCAATGTCCCAAGACCTTCCAAGACCTCATAGAGAATGGAGTAACAATAGAAGAAGTGTTGGTTAAGAGTGGGGAGTTGAAATTGTATAAAGATAACAACAATAACTCCAACAACAATAACTCCAATAATAACAACAATCAGAATAAGAATTGGTCCAATAGCTATAATCGGTATGGATTGAAGAAAAAAAAAAAGGGAGTAGTCAATGATGGGGTTGTGGATTCTAGTAATTTGAAGGTGACTCCATTTTATCTCACAAGAACACCTAATCAGGTGAATAATGCAAACCAGACCTCCAAGGCACCTTTCAACAAAGATGCTAATAGTGGTAGCCAAGGAAATAATCAAAGGAGTAACAAATCTGATAAATTCTTGGTACCAACTCCTTAGAGGAACTTCACACCTTTGGGTGAACCCCTCAAAAAAGCATTAAAGACCCTCATGGCTAACAACATCATTAATCTACCTAGCATTCAACCTTATGAGCCACACAACAAGCCTAGCTGGTGGAGTGCAAATAGCCATTGTGAATACCATAGAATTCGAGGGCACATGACAAATGATTGCTTGTAGATAAAGAATGTAGTGCAAGACTTGATTGATAATGGTATGATCACCATTGATGGACCTCAAAGCAATGAAGACCACATGGCTTTCAAACAATCCTTCTATAAACATGACAAAGGGGAATCATCCAATGGAAAGAAACAAAGTAGCAATAACATCAATTTTGCACCACCCGTATGATAATGTTGTGAATGCTATAGTGATCAAAGAACAACCCCAAAAAGAGACATCTAATGTTATCACTAGGGGGCAGACTTCAAGGATTACCCTACAAGGGGTTGATCCTAAACCTATTATCCCTCCACAAGCCAACATTGTGATCAAGAAATCTTCTACAGCATCAAAACTGTATAGCTTGGTAGATCAGCTACAAAGGACTCTAGCACAAATCTCTATCTTGGAGCTATTAAAGCTATATCCCAACCACAAGGAAATTTTAGAGAAAGCTCTAGTAGAGACTAATGTTCCTACTAACTTAGAAGAGGAGAAGTTTCAAAACATGGTAGGTCATCTTATTACACCTCATTGCCTTTCATTTTCAGACCAGGATGACATGTCTATTACTCATCCCCAAAATCTACCATTGCATATATAGGTCTTCATTGAAAGACATAGGGTCAAAAGAGCTCTCATAGATGGGGGGAGCTGGTCTTAACATCTGCACGTTGAGTCTTGTCAAATCCCTAGGATTATCTGATTCCTGCATTGATCCTATGAAAAGAATCACCATAAAGGCCTATGATGAAGCTCAAAGAGCCTCTAAAGGCATGATCATATTACCGATTCAAGTGGGACATGTCAGAAAGGACACACATTTCCAAGTATTGGACATGAAACTAACTTATAATATATTATTGGGGAGACCGTGGATTCATGAGATGCAAGCAATTCCATCCATGTACCATCAATGCATAAAATTTCCATATATGGGTGAGGAAATCACAGTTGGAGGGGACTCAAATCCGTTCCAATATTGCAATGCACTTAAACCCCTTCATGAGCTATTTATTCCCCATAACTAAGAAGGAATTATCTAAAGAGCCACCATTGAGGATGTCAAAATGGATGATCCCACGTTAACATTAAGTGCTACTTCAAACCATCCTTAAGCTAGCTCAACGACATCAACTAAAGGAAAGGAAAAAGTGAGCTACAAGGGTCCAACTCCAAATGAAGATTTAGATCAAGCACCTAAATCAAAGATAGTACTTTACAAACCCACCAAAGAAGAAAAGGATAAAGCTAAAAAGGACAACTATAAAAAAATGAGTGAGATGATGGATACATTTGAAAAACAATGTAAAATCAGTTCCAAAGGAGTAGGGGAATATTTTGTTTCCCTATTTGACTTACCCACATCTCCTAGAATGCATGGGAAACCATCAAAAGAACACCTACCTCATAAGTATAACTCTTACTTCGTGAGAGAAAGTGACAAAGCAACATTTGATAAAGAAGAAGATGAAGTCCTTCAATGGCTTTATCATGATGAAAATGACACCTCAAGTACTCTTGTAGAAAGAATCCAACACATTAACATTCAAATTGATCAATATGGCAAAGGATTTGAGATAATGCAGAAAATGGGGTACAAGGGAAGAGGACCCTTAGGCTGAAGAAATAGAGGTTTACTCGAGCCCATTGAACCTGCTTGGAGGGAAAGAGAAGAAATGTTAGGGGTAGGCTACCAATACAAAGGAGAAAGCTCTAGCCCAATGCATGATTCATATCCTCAAGTGAACACGTTGGAATCTGATGTGGATAGTGATGACTCCTGGGATTATGAGTGGGACACTCTATCTAAAGAATCATGTCATGATAAAGAGGTAGTCACCATACATACTTATGCTAAGGTTTCAAAGCAGAAAACTCAAACTAATGAAGAGCCCATCATACAAGAACTCAATATAGGACTAGCACTCGTTAATCAACCATGGATAGAGGAATTTTGGGACCCCTTAGAGGAAGATGATGTGAACATTAGGATTAATCCATGGGTTGTATTCCCCATGATATTTCCCGTAGAAGTCATTGAGGACTTAAGTGAAGATGACTTTGATCCTTCTTCCATGGACCATCTCAAGGAAGCTCACGTTATAGATCTCAATGATACAATGTACGAACCCTCCAATGAAGTCATGTCCATAAACCTAATTGATGACACCTTGCCAAATGAAACTTTATCCTTGATAAACCCCGACCTTATTGATTGGGACCTAAACAAACCAAGTGACTTACTCTATTTCCCAAATGACCAAGCAATGAGCCAATACCTTAATGCGGTTGAGCCCTCTTTCACCAATGAATTCGAACTAAACATTATAGAAGCAGCAGGGGTCCAATCTCTTAATCCAAAGAAAAAAATGAAAAAAAATAAAAAATTGAAAAGTTCTAGTGATGAAAACCACTATGTGGCAGCACTAGAACCAAAAAGAGTAAAGATAAAGGATTTTTCCTATGGTGAAAACCCAACTATGGCACCAAAGGAAGAGGGATTGGATACCCTACTTGAGCATGAGGAAGAAAGGTCACCTATTCTCATAGAGCTGACAAAAAAGGTCAACATTGGGATAGAATTGGATCCAAAATTTATACACTTGGCCGCATCACTTACACCTTTAGAAAGAAAGGATTTTATCAAGTTCTTCCAAGAACAACAAGTGAACTTTGCATGGTCCTATGCTGACATGCTCGGATTGGATCCTAACTTCATTATGCACCATTTGAATGTTAAACCAGGGGTTAAGCCTGTCAAGCAAAAGTTGAGAAAGATGCACCCACATGTAGCTCTCCTAGTCAAAGCGGAATTAGAAAAATTATTGAAGGCGGGATTTATAAGAACAATAGCATATGCTGAATGGATATCTAATATTGTACTGGTCACCAAGCATGACAAATCCATTTGTGTATGCACAGATTTTAGAGACTTGAATCTTGCATGTCCTAAGGATGACTTCCCACTTTTGAGCATTGATTCAATAGTCGACTTGACAACGGGTCACTCCATGTACTCATTAATGGATGGTTTCAATAGATATAATCAAATAAAAATTTCACCCAAAGACCAAGAGAAGACAACCTTTACATGTCCTTGGGGCACCTTTTGTTGGAACGTCATGCCCTTCGGCCTTAAAAATGTCAGAGCCACATATCAAAGGGCAATGACAACTATCTTCCACAATATGATGCACACATTTCTAGAAGATTATGTGGATGACATATTGGAAAAATCACACAAAAGAGAAGATCACCTACAAATTCTAAAAAAGATATTCACCTAGTTGGAACAATTTAAAGTGAGGCTTAATCCAAAAAAATGTGCCTTTAGTGTTCAATCTGACAAATTGTTAGGCTATATAGTTTCAGCAAAAGGGATTGAAGTGGATCTGGAAAAGGTACAAGCAATAATGGATATGGAAATTCCAAAGAACATAAGTCAAATGAGGTCTCTCCAAGGCAAGATACAATCCATAAGAAGGTTCATTTCTCAATTGGCTGAAAAATGTCATTCTTTCACAAGGTTACTGCACAAAGATACTATTTTCATGTAGGATGAAGAATGTGACCAAGCCTTCACTTTATTAAAGACTTATCTAATAAATCCACCAATTTTAATGCCACCAATCAAGGGAAAACCATTGTTGCTGTACATATCCGCTACTGAAAGGTCTCTAGGAGTTCTTTTGGCGCAAGAAGATGAGCAAGGAAAAGAAAGAGCAATCTACTATTTAAGTAGAACATTGATCAAATACAAACTTAACTATACATTTATGGAAAGGTCTTGTCTAGCAGTGGTCTTTGCATCTAAAAAATTGAGACATTAAATGTTGATGCACAAGGTGAAACTAATTGCAAAAATTGATCCTCTAAAGTATTTGCTAAGCAAAACTGCCTTAACGGGTAGGATAGCAAAATGGGTCATGATATTAAGTGAGTTTGACATCGAGTATGTGGATATAAAGGAAATAAAAGGACAAGTGATAGTAGATACCTGAGCTAAAAATCCATTGACTTCTACACAAACCATTCAAGTGGAATTTTTGGATTCCGCAATTGTAAACATAGAAGCAAAGACATGAAAGTGTACTTCGATGACTCATATACAAAGGGAGGTTCTAGGGCTGGCATATTATTGATTACCCCTCAAGGGTACACTATTCCCAAGTTCAACAAGCTTTTATTCCTATGCACAAAAAATATAGCAGAATATGAGGCTTTAGTAATTGGCATCAAGATGGCTTTAGAATGGAACATCATCGAGCTACAAGTATATGGAGATTCTCAACTAATAATCAATCAAGTCAATGATGAATACAATACCAAAGATGAAAAATTAATGCCATACAAGGCTATGTTTCATGCTTGGAAAAGGTATTTTTCTTTGATAACCTTTGAGAAAATTCCAAGAGAGAAGAACAGAGCAGTTGATGCAATGGCAACCTTGGCTTCATTACTTCAAAAACTAGATCAAAATGAGAAGTATGAATTCTTGGTGGAAGAGTTAGCACAACCGACATTTGATCTTCTCAAAACCCAAATTGTTTCCCTACTTCATGGACATGACTCACCTTGGTACGACCCTATATATACCTATCTCAAAGACCAAGTGCTACCTTTAGACCAATCACGAGCCCAAAAATGACATTTCATATGCCAGTCAGCCCATTACATAATCCTTTCCGAAACATTGTATCGTAAGGGTCTTGACGGGACATTACTTAGATGTCTAGAGGAAGAGCAGTCTAAGTTAGCTTTACGTGAGGTTCATGAGGGCATTTGTGGGTTGCACTCAAGCAGTTTAAACCTAGCCAAGAAAAGCCTTCACTTAGGGTATTTCTGGAAAACCTTAGAGAAAGATGCTTGTCACTTTGTCAAAATATGCAACAAATGTCAATACCATGGTGACATGATACATGCCCTAGCACAAGAGTTACATCCATTTGTTACACCATGGCCATTCTACCAATGGGGATTTGACTTGATCAACGTCATCTATCCACCTTCTTCCAACGAGCACAAGTACATCATCACCGCAATGAAGTATTTCATTAAGTGGGTAGAAGTGGTTCCTTTGATCATGGCTACGGGTAAATAGATTTCTATGTTCCTCTTGAACCACATCATTTGCTGATATGGTATCCCTCATGCCATAATCACAGACAATGGAAAGAAATTCAAAAACAAAGATGTGGATGAACTTTGTGGCACATTCCATATCACACATCACTCTTCATCCATTTATTATCCTCAAGGAAATGGACAAGCCGAAGCTACAAATAAGAACATTTTGAAAATCTTGAAGAGTTCAATAAATAAGTCAAGAAGAGATTGGCACGTGCAAATTAACTCAACATTATGGGCATATAGAACTAGCATTCGGACACCTACGGGAGCCACACCATTTTCATTAGTCTATGGAGCTGAAGTTGTTCTACCATTAGAGGTTGAAATCCTATCTTTACGAGTATCATTGCAAGGGTTGATAACAGATGAAGACTATAGATTTGCTAGACTTAAACAATTAGAGTTGCTAGAAGAACACCAAATGCAAGCCTATGAACACTTGAAAGTATATCAGAACAAAATCTCAAGAAACTACAATAAGCATATCAAACCAAGAGTCTTTCAAGTAGGAGACTTAGTGTTAAGAGAAAATCCAAAGAATCAAGTTGAAAGAGAGAAGAAAGGAAAATGGGAGGCTAATTGGCTTGGTCCATTCATCATTGTGTCTTCATTTGGAATGGGAACTTATAAGTTAGCAGATTGCGAAGGAGAGGAACTACAAGAGCCTATTAATAGCATACATCTAAAGAGGTTCTATACATGAGGTAGATGAAAGAGTATAAAGAGTATCAGATGAGGAGCATCATATTTATTGTACATAGTCAAAGAGATCTTGAAAATACCAAAAACATTTGAAAAAGAGAAAATACCAAAAACATTTGAAAAAAAAAAGAAAAAAAAAATTGAAAAAAGAAAAAATACAAAAAAATTGAAAAAGAAAAAAAGTGCCTTGGTGAAAACCTAGCAATGGGCGCCTTGGTAGCAAAAAAAGAGAAAAAAACCAAAAGGTGAAAACTTGGCAATCAAGCACCTTTTATTCCCTTAAGTCATTTCCTAGTCACATGTGTACATATTACATTTCCATCATCCCACTTGTAAACCTTCATTGCATCCGTCATTTGTACATAGTCATAATAAAGCCTTTCAGTTGCGTTGTTGCATTGCCTATTTACCCTAAGTTTGTTGCATGATCACATTTATCACTTGGGGGCAGAATAAGATTGGAAATTTGGTACCAAATGGATTCAATAGTGTTACATTCGATCACATCAGAGAGAGAGACTTATCAGAGCTTCAAAAAGAGAGATTTTCGTGAACCTTTGATAGATATCATTGTTCACACCTAAGTATTTGATCCTACAACTTGATCCATGAGCCTTCATTGACCTTATTATTTGGGATTAAAAATTGACAAACACTTTAAAGATCAGAATACTTGGAAATTCCTTTTGAAAATCATGAAACATTGCAAAACACTTGAAGCTTTCTTTTTGATAATCTTTATGGAATTGACTTTTATCACATCTTTTTAGCTAATCTATGATGTTTCGACTAGATTGGCCATGATAGAGACATGATATTTTCTTTCCTTTGAGTGACTATTTTAAGGAAGATTCATCAACCTATGAGAATTCATCTAACAACATGGTCATCAAAGAACCATTGAGGACTATCCCATAAGATGAAGGATTAACCTTTGCTTGTTTACACAAATGGATACCTTGGCTATTTAGATCTTCTATATCTTAATATCAAAATCCACTTGCAACATTGAATTTGTTGAAACCGGTATTCATACTCCCATAGTTTGGTCATCCAACTAGTGAGGGTTGTACTCATTTCCAAAGAGGTTACCAAAAGAAAAAAAAGTGGTATTCATATCATCATGATGTGGTCAGTGATGGTTGTACTTGCTTTTCGGTCCCAAATCACTTAATGATGAAAATTTATCTCTATGACATTTCTTTGCTAAAAGCTAGTGACACTTAGTTGCATTGCATTTGCATTATCATGTTAGATTAATTGCATTTAATTATGGTTATTTTTCCAAGAACAAGGGGGTATATTAATAAATCTTGGTTAGTCAAAACATTAAAGAAATGAGGGGGGTTCAAATCAAACACCTTTTTCCTTGAAATCAATCAATAAAAAGTGAGGTTATCTTTTGCATTCATGCATACTATTAATCATTATTCATTATCCATATATCAGAAAAGAAAGAAAAAGATTATTACTCATACATTATTTTCATACATACAATTAAGGATAGAATTGCATACATACAAAAATAAAAAACATAGGGGCATTCATATTCACATCTCCATAAAATAGTTTGCATCCATACATTGCAAAATAGAAAAAAACATATAAAAATTCATTCATCAATGCATTCATCTAGCTATATCATAAATAAGATACGTTGCATCCATAGAATAATCAAAAGTAAAATGCATCATAAATATCATATAGTTGCATGTAAAGATAAACTCATAACAAACTCATCAAGAGAATCAAGGAAGTATATCATCATATAAGTGTTCATCAACATCAAATGATCTAGTACATCAGTATATCAAGATACAATATCATGAAAGTGGTACATCAATGTTCCGATCAAACATCATGAAATGTGATACAAGAGACATCAACAAAACAATAGATCTGTCATCAAATCATCAAGAACCCATAACAGCACCCGATCCATCCCCAGCACCCAATCCATCTGGACCTCTGCCATCCTGTCTATCTTGTGAAGGAGGAGCCTGAGAAGTGCTCACTACGCTAGGTCTCTGAATCACATGAGTCATAAACTACTACATCAAAAGAGCTACCTGATCTAGTCTACCCACAATAATAGATATATTTGTCTTTAATGACTGAACACCCCGTGCTACACTATCAATACTAGGAGTAGCCTATGAACTCTGGCCCATATCCTATGACTATTGAACCTATGGAGGCACCTACTATGTTGGAACCTGATCCTACTGTACTTGATCCTAATCCTGCTATGCTAAGGCAACCCGCTGTAACTGAACTAATGGATCCATACCACCAGGAATCTATCTAGCAACCTCTACATGAACCTGTCTCTATTGTCTCTAATGTCTCTAGCATCTCTACTGCCTATCACCTGCTACTTCTCTAGGGCGTATAATCTCAGCTACATGATCATCCCTAGCTCTATCCCTAGCATGTCCACCCCTCACCCGTGGCCCATCTCATCCTCACCCAATGACTTGAGGAGCTCTTTGTTCTCTTTGTGCTCATCACATCCGATGTCTCCTCCTACCACCACCCCCACCATCCCCATCATCATCTCCATCATCATCATCACCCTCAAATCTCTCATCACGACCTGGGATAGGCTCTGTTGGATCTGTAAATCTAGGAAATTTGTTTCAAGCCCACCAGTCTTGAAACTCATGAGACACACCAGCATTAGCAATACCCCCAAGCATCTCCCATCTGCAGTACACTAACTGAGCAATCTGATCACAAGAAAACTGATAATCAATTTGAGGACCCCACATGGATCTCTCTGCCTGGACTCTAGCATACAGTGTTGTACCCTGAGGCATATCCTGTATTCTGCCATACTAATGAGAAACTTGACCAAAGAAGAAATTCTCAATAATAGTAGTAGACCTACTGATCATCCATCGAGCTGCAAACATATAGGGAAGCTCATCATCATCCTCCCTCCAGTGCTCACATCCTATGTATGGCTGCCACTAAACCTAATCAAGATCATCAATCTACCAGTGCCAATACTCAGTCTTGCCTATATGATGTTGGACAACCATGCCGCTATACAAAAAGGCATAAAGGCAACCACACCGTCGAATCCTATTTGAAACTAGTCTAGTAATGGGAAGATGCTCCCATACCCACAACTGCAAAATCACTACACCTACAGATAACGAAGCACTCTCCCTATAAACAACCTCATGTAAATCATGGTAAAGTTGTGCCAACACACATGAGCCCCAATTGAAGTGTCGAGGCTGTGCAAGAAGATCCTTGAGTATCCTACCCAATCCAACTGAGAAACCATGACCTTGACGGTCGGGAAGTAGTAAACCATCGATCAAAGCACCAAGTATCGATGACAATGTGGGGAAAGAAGCAAACTGAGCCCAAGTAATAGTATCATGATCAATGGTGTTGTCTCCAAACACTCATCTGCAGACTGTGCTATCATAGACATAATCATAATAGACCATCTCACCATGGTAAGGAATTCATAATAATCTATATACATCCTCCGGAGTAATAGTCATCTCTCCGAAGGGAAGGTGGAATATGTTGTGGTCAGAGTGCCATCGCTCTGCCACTGCGATAAGTAAACCATGGTTCAGCTGAAACCACAGGATGTCAAGGAGGAAACTAAGACCGCACAACTCAATAACTTGAAACTATGCAGGAGTCAGAGCCTGACCTAAATCAATAACCCAGGAAGTGATGATCTGTATATATAATCTACAGAAATGTGCTTGTTTTGCAAATCAAAGGAATCATATCAATATACCATATCAATGAGTTATCCTAAGTAAATCAGTCTATCAAGAATCAAAGTAATCAAACCCAGTACCATTTGTTTGTGTCTATGTATCTTGAGAATGAAGCATCAATCCTACCTATCATTGTCAGTTTTCACACTGATTAATCAAGTCCTACCTATCAGTATCCCACTATCAGATCTATCCTAACAAATTGACGTAATCAAACATTCATTGGTACCACTATCTTGATATCCTAATCAATTGTTTTTCTAAACTACAACAGACCTAAACTATCTTGGAATTCAAATGATCAGTCGATGACATCAAATTTTTAATCAGAAAATCAAATCAGAAATTTGATTTTTTTTTTCAAAAAAACTTGTAGGCGTCATTTGCCCATTACTAGGTGACATTTTACCTTATGCGGTGCAGAAAATCTACCATGCGGTACTTTATTCTTACTAGGTGTCATTTCATGATTTACGCGTCACTTCATCATGCTAGGCATAATTTTAAGGAGCATAGGTGTCATTTTAAAACTAGGGTTTCCTAAGCGGAAAACTATATGGAAATTGGCAGAAAAATTCTACTGCTACGCGAAAAAGATTTTTATCAAGCGAGATTTTACAATTGTCAGGTGACACTTTACTATGCAGAGGCATGAGTAAAAAGCACAGATGCGACACTTTAAAGGCTAACACGACATTTAACTATTCCTAGGCGTGATTTTGCAAAATAAAAAATACAAGAGCATGGAAAAAATGCAATAAATGCTATAAATGAGCAATAAATGCAAAAAGGAAATTAGCAATGACTCACTGGAGGTCCATAGTCAGGTGGTCTCTGATACTGATGACTCCTCTCGAACCAATGCTCTCTGATAGGGACAACCATCATGAAAATCAAAGCAGAACCAGAGCAAAATCTCAGAAGTCAAAAGTGAAAATGAATAGTAAATCAAGGTTTTTCAACCTATTTAAGCTAATTTTGACCTAATTTAGAGGTGAAATTTTGACTTTGACCTATATTAACCTATCAATCAATCTAGGCAAATTGCTAAATCATGGCATATCATCAATGTTTTTCAAAAATGAAAACATATTGGATCAATCATCATCAAAAAATTTCAAATCAAGCAATCAATATGTTTCATTTCTGAGGGGGCATCAAAGTATCAAAGTGGCATCAAACATCATGAATCAGGGGCATCAAAATTTTTCAATCATTATCAGTGGGGCACATATCATTTATCAAATCAAATCAAAGGCATATCATATCAGGCAGCATATCAAATTTTTCATATCAGCAGTAAGTCAGCAAATCAGTAAATCAGGACCTAAAAAGCAATCAAGACTAAAATAATCTTTGAATCAATGTTCTTCGCACATCAATTCAAAGAGGGGCATTTGTAGACACTAAAAAATGGACAAGTGCTTTAAAATCACAAAATGACAAAATCTTAATCAAAAGGCACTAATTCTCTTCAAAAAGGATCAAATCAATTTAAATGGACATTAATTAAATCAAAGTTGGACAAAATCAATTAAATCAAAGGAAAAAATCAAATAATGACATTAAATAATTAAATCAAAGCTTAAAGGGGTGAAAAACACTACATAATTGATTTTAATCAATTAATTGTATAGTTGTTTAATCAAAAATCAAAATGAACCTATTCCCTTACATGGCTAAATTTAATTAATTAATTGAATTTAATTAATCCTAATATCTTTCAACAAAGTTGAGCAACCAATGAGAATTGAGGACAAAAAGACACAAATCACTAAAAAAGAAATGAATCTCAATCACTCATTTTAAAGTTTCAATCTCATCCACTCAATTTTGTCCTTTTGTCCAAAGCTTTGAGACAAACATTTACATTGTCCCCCCATTTATGAACATTGTAAAGTTTTTGACTCAACCAAAGGTAAATCATGGTTAATTCACTCTACCCCCCACCCTTGGAATTTTACTATAATTATGAGGCATTTTGAGAGCAATAATAATCTTAAAAATTCATTTGCAAAGCATCTTTATTATAGTCATTTTTCTTATCAATTGAGGGCATTTGAGAGCATTTGAATTATCTTTGTATCAATTTGAGAGTTAGTGACCTAGAATAAGGATTTGTAGTATCATATTTCTCATTTTAGAAGTGTCACTAGTGGAGATTAAGCTAAGAGCTCTACTTACCACATCTAATTAGAGAACCATGAGATGTCATGGATTCTTATGCAATTCTTAGTTTAAATTTTCATTGTATTTGCTAAGATTGTTAGATATTAATCCTAATTTCATGAAGGTGCAAAGCATTCACACATAGCTCTATCAAATAGTTGGCAAGAAATGATGTATTCAATATTTCTAAAGTGCTTCAAAAGGCTTAAACTCACCAAGACTCTTCACAAGACTTCTAAGAGATATATTTGGTGTTATTGGATTCAAGGACTTTAGAATATACTCCAAAAGTGATTATGTAATAAAGGAAGTGAGAGGGAAGGATCTTGATTTAGGTCAATGGATATTTTAACATGATTTTGGACAAGATATTGACATGAGTGGATGGGTGTGGATGGTGGGATGGGGGGTGTATTGGTGTAGGGAACCTAGGCCATTCAGTTTTGCTTTGGGACTTGAGTTCTATATTTTGTTTTGCTTTGTAATAAAGGATGTCTTCTAAATTCCTAGACCATCCTATGGTTTGGTTTTAGTCCTTGTTTTGTGGAGGTGTGTATGGTTGAAGAAGACAATGTAATGAACTACCAAGCAATAAACTTTTATTTCTTTACAAACAATCACTTTTCTACTCGTGAAGACACAACCTAGTGTTTATATTATTAAACTCTCTATTCAATGCAACATTGATAGGAAAATAATTCATTGATTTGTATTATAAGTTTTGATCATTCCATGTACTGATTATATTGTTTTGAAATCTTAAAATCAAAGAATTTTAGTCCTTTTATTGACTGTTCATGTACAGTGCTTGGCATGCAAACAATCTTTGTCTTGAAGAACCAATGATTTCCCAGGCTCTGTCAAATAGTTGGCAAACAATGATGTATTCAATATTTCTAAAGTGCTTCAAAAGGCTTAAACTCACCAAGACTCTTCACAAGACTTCTAAGTGATATATTTGGTGTTATTGACTTACATTTGCTTGGATTCAAGGACTTTAGATGAAATTAATCATATGTTAATCATTTATCTTAAGTTAGCTAACTTAAGAATTTTAGATAATCATTTTAAGATGTTAATCATTTATCTTAAATTAGCTAACTTAAGATAAATTATTAACATCTTGAAATAATGCAAGATGTTCATTAAGTTTAGACTTAACTTTAATTTTGACTATCTAAAAGTGAACATAAGCTGAGTATAAGCTGACATTATATATTGTCATCTCACCTAAAAATAATCACCCAAGACTCCAAATACATCACCATTCAAAAAATTTTACCTCCCTATATGCAATATTAACATGTGAAGGTGATGATTGAACATATATATGGGGCATCTTTATCCTTAATGAGTGAGATCAACTTGTCACCTGCACATTATACAACACATTAAATAAAACTTATCAGTAAGAGTGCAGCCATAAAATGGAGATTAAAATAATGATTTCAAATATGTTGAAGACAAAAAACATTGATTCATTGTAACAATGTTTTAAGATAGGTATGCAACTCTATGAAAATGAGATATCAATAAAAGACAATGATGTTCAATAGAAGTTGCTGCTATGACAAGCAAGGTCATTTATATTACAAAGATCTTGAAGATGATAAGAGTAGTTAGGAACATAGTTATGAAGAGTCATGCCAAAAGGAAAACAACTAAGAAATTAAGACAATATCAAGGGCAATGATGAAAACACTAAAATTATGTGATAGCTATTAGAAAAGATATGAAGTAGATGAAATAAATTTTTACACAAATGTTTCTGGTATAGGAGTTCTTATGATAGATTTTCACTTTTATTAGCTTTCATCATATGAATGAAGTTCTAGGTTGCATTTCTTATGAAGAAAATATTCATGATTCTGGTAAACTTACTATTTGTAGCTGGGTAAGAATGACACCTAGCATCAAATGGAGGATGATTGGATTGATCTACAAGTCTGTGGAAAATACTGTCATTCAAAGGGAATTTACATGAAGATTAGGTCCTAGATGATATGTACCATTACAAAAATAATATCAATAAAGTGATAGTCATGATAACTCAATCAAAAGGATGTTCAATATAGTATTAGGTCTTGTGAATATGATAGTGGTAAGAAAGAGATACAAAAGGAAAGAAAGAGATACTCCAAATATTCTAGATACACAAGGAAACTAAAAATTCATTGGCTAGGACCTAAGATAACAAATGAAATTCCCCACCAAAGCATACAAAATGCAAGATTTACAAGGTGACTTGCTACCTACACACTTTAACGGCAACAAATTAAAACTTCATCATTCATAATCAATTAAAAAACTCATAAGAAGGAAGCTACCTAAGACAAGGTAGTAGGGAAGTAAAAGGGGTAAGAAGAAACATGAGAATGAGTTATTCAGAGGCAGCTAATAATTTTTCATCTAGATTTTTAGGCTTAAAGGTAAGTGCTTTATAAAAATTTCTCATTCACTCTCTTATCTATAAATCTAATTTGATGAACATGGTGATGCAGATTGGTTGATGAACATGTTTAAGAAGTAGAATATTTCTTAAAGTGAATGAGAAATAATATGGAATAAGATGTAGGTGTTTTTGACCATTGAATCTACATCATTGGTTTAGTTTGAGCTTCACTTGGTTTCAAGAATAGTTTAATATTCTCTACTTAACAAGGTGAACCATGTGAAGGTGGAAGCTCATTTGGCCCCTCCCCCCCTAACATCACTCTAAATTCCCCATTAACATCTAATAACATTCATTCATACATTTTTGAAATATAACATTCAATCATTATAATCACATAATAACATTCATTAACACATAAAATTCATTAACACACAACATTCATGAATAATTTATTAACACATCATTCATCAACATTTACTAGTACAAAATTACATCCATTAAGACAATGTTCTTTCATTAGCAAAAAATCTTAATTATAATCATTTCTTTTTTGGTTTCTTGCTCATTTTTAGAAGGTAACAACTAAGAGGAGCATCAATATCCTCGTCATTCCCCTCCTCTAATGATTCTAATGCCAACACATGTCTCATCCTCATCTGTTTAAGAATAAGAGGCTGCTACACCAAAGGGGGGTCCACTATAATAACAACTACGTCATGGGTTAAATTCACACCATTTTATATTAGTTTTACAAGTATTTAATCAAGTAAAAGAACTATAAATCAAAAAAAAAAATTAAAATAACAAAACATAGATTTTCTTTACCTGAATGTGCCACATGATCTACATGGTGGTCACTCTGAACATCCTCCACTCGTTCAGCATGACATTCTATATGCTCTAAAATATACAAAAAAAAGGTTACATCAATTTCAATTTAAGATGTTAAATTGTATTAATAATTACCTCATGTATTTTCCAAGATCATATATAACTTGTTTGACACTACTGTCGAAGTGGTATGGGAGAGATAGAGGTAGAATGTACTGCAATATTTGTAAAATAATCTTATCAATATTTTATAAAAGAATGCAATGAAAACTATATGTAGTATACAAATATATAGTGAATACAAAATAACATGAATTACCTTAATAAATGTATGCCAATCATGTTTTTTCATCCTTGGCCCAAATTCACTTTTCTTTGATATGAGATTGTTTATGTTAGCATAAAATCCTATGGGAAATCATATTTTTTTGACTTCTTTTATAGCATTGCTTTGCTGCTTCGACAATAACCAAGTAAGGGCACTTGTATCAATCTAGTCTCCATTGTTATTTGATCGAATGACATTTTTCATTGCATGGTTGGATTCTTCAATGTCACTACAAATTTTGATAATTTTGTCTTTGTCACACCTTCCACCCAATATTTTCCATAATGTCTCTATTACATTCTTTCCAATATGCATAGCATCAAACAAATGCACAATTGGGAGTTGCTCATAGTACGAATACCTTCTAAATTGTGTAGGATAAATTTTTAGTCCTTTTAGAAGTTGGTCATTAATGCCTTGAAGACCTTCACGAGCGTCAATAACATCATCAGTAAACAAAACACAATATCAAAATATAAATTTCAAACAAAAACCATCAGATGGAATGACATTACCTCGATGATTTATTTTATTGTATTCCAACTTCCATAGGCAAGGTGTCATTCTCCATGGCTTTGATGTAGTCTCTTCTTTCCCATTGAAAAGATGTTTTTTAGTAATTTGGTACTTATGATTTCTGTGGAGAAAGTGTCTATGCTCATCGAACACCTGCTTTCCTAAACTTTTTGAATGACAAGATTTCATCTTTGGACCACAAACTGGACATGCAAATTTTCCCTTTGTCTGAAGACCTACAAGATAGTGTATAATTGGATTAAATATGTTAATTTTGTGTTAGCACTATAACATAACCAAAAAAGAGGTGTTAAGAAGAGAACATACCACAAAAATGTGTTAGCCCAGGGGCATCATGTATTGTCCATACAAGCATTGCATGCAATTGCAATTGTCTTTGTCCTATTGGTCTAGAGATGTCATACATAGTGACCCTATTCCATAACACCATCACCTCGTCAATAAGGGGCTCAATATATACATTGATATCTTTAACTTGGTACTTACCTAGTTGAATGAACAAAAATATTACATAATTATTATGACCATTTTGATGGATTATTTATAATAAATTAATTTAGATGACTATTAAATTCATTGCCAACATTATGTGCTCCCTCTTTATGGACATCCAAGGAGGAATGTTATTGTTGATAACAAAAATAGGCCACATCAAGTAAATAGATCTCATCTCTCCAAACGGATTGACACCGTCCATTGCCAATGAAAGCTTGAGATTACAAGGTTCTTCTTTAAAGTGTGGTTAAGTTTCCTCTATTTCCTTAAATGCTGAACTATCTGCAGGCATTCGCATAATGTCATCTCGACTTCTATTGCGTGCATGGTAATCCATAAATTGTGCCAAGCTATTGCACCTGAATAATCATTGCAGACGTGGAATAATGGGAATATATCGAAGAACCTTGCGAGGCACCTTTTTGTTATTTGATCTGATCGATATCTACTAATATGACAATCAGGGCATTCTGTTGCAAATTCATGATGTTTATGATATATAATATGATCATTCAGACATTCATGTATTTTTTGATACTCCATTCCAATATCTTTCATAATGGCAGATAATTCTCGATACGAGTGAGGTAGAATGTTTGATGGTGGTAACAAACACTCACCTATCAACCTATGACCAAAAATATAATTTGTTAATATAAAGAATATTAATTGCTACATGATTCACCCTTTATTAATTGTAAGGGAATTATGACTAAAAAAATGAAAAAAAGATGACATACCTTATCATACATGTCATCGCTACATTCGATAAACCATTTATAACCTTCAAGCTCACCAATAAAAATATAGTGGCAAGAAGAGTTGTTTGGGAGCCTTCGTATAGGGGCTCGTATGCCTTCTCAAGTATAGGTACATCAAGGTCATCTACATCATCATGATCATCTTGATCATCGTGATCATCTTGATCATCGTGATCTTCTTGATCATCATGATCTTCTTCCATGGGATCACTACCTTCTACTTCTATATTCACACCTCCATGTTCTCTCATTTGGAAATCCACATTCTCCGGATTGTCATGGTACATAACATGAAACCTCAAGTGGTTGAACTATATCAAAATGATGACCTTAAATTAACCATGACCATGATGTCATCATCAAATCATGTCTTATGTATTTTATAAATTATTAAAATACATACCAATGGACGAAATTTGTTTCCCCCTTCAATGTGACCATGCTGCCTACAATGTTCCTCAGCTATTTTGATTAGATATCTTTGAGTATTTAAGCCCTTACAAATTTTGCAGGGACAATAACATTTTCCATCACCTTTTCTTTTAAAGTTAGACCACAATCTAGCAATTGTCTCTCTATTTTGTTGTGGGTTGATATCGTCAGACATGGTCTTTCTTGAATGGAATGACTCATTGGTGGAAGAAGGATGATTTGTTTGCAACCTGCAGATAGAAATCGTCATTGAACAACCATTTTATCAACTCTAATTTTCTCAACGCAAAGGGACATTTATCATACCATAGAAACATGATTATTTTTATATGGAATACACCAAGGAGTACCATCAAAAATATTAATCATTTACAATCATGAAAAGTAAACCTAAATCAAATAGCTCATTATTTTATCAACATGTGTAGTCTCTGTGTATATGAAAAATGAAATAAATATCAAGCTGAAATAAAATAGTGAACAAAATAGTATTCCACATAGAGTGAATGAAATATACCATCAAAAGAAGGTGAAAAAATCCTGTCATGAAGCACAGACATAGGAAATAAAAAAAGGACAAAAGATAAGAAATAAGAAAAATCATTACGACTATAGAAAAATCATTAAGACTATAATCACAAAAAGAAGCACTCTTTGTCAACAATGTTCAAAATCATTAGGACTGTAGAAAAATAATTAAGACTATAGAAAATCAAATTTTAGAAATGGACGGTTTTGATGCTTTGCCATTACAACAATTGAGCATTCATCATTTGGTATTGTGTATTCCATTTAAGTATGTCAACAATGTTCAAAATCCTGTGACCAAGCACAAACATAGGAAATAAAAAAGAGACAAAAGACAAAAAATAAGAAAATTCATTAGGACTATAGAAAAATCAAGTTTTAGAAATGGACGGTTCTGATGCTTTGCCATTACAACAATTGAGCATTCATCATTTGGTACTTCTTAATGTATTCCATTTAAGTATGTCAGGCACAAAGTATTCCATTTACATTTGACAAACATGAAAATTTGACCAAGCATTACTAGGAACTAGACCCGACAACAAATGGACTTGTGATGATTTTCACAATAGTACATGTGTTGCTAGGTCAGCTCCCAGTAGTGCTTAGGAAAATCTGCATGTTCATCACTTATTTCTTTGAAAAGTTTCCAGATTCTGAGAAGAGGTATGAGTGGAGGCCAAAGAAGGGATATTTGTGAAGGTTTCATAGAGATATGTTACTTTTGTCCCACCTCAACTCAGTAAAGAAGATATTCTGTAGAATTTTAGAGATCTAGCAAATCTTCACAAATATCCCGTCTTATAGCCTCCACTGAATATACGTGTTCTCAAAATCTAAAAACTTTGATCATTGATCTATTTGGTTTTGACACAAGGCAATGATCTTACATCACTATTCACTCAAGAACACGTTTCCATAAGAAATTTAATTCACTATTGTAGTGACTGTACCCACAGGCAGAGATTTACTATTGCAAGGATGATTTTTATTTATTGATTTGAATCATTACAAATTTGGTATCTTACACATCCCACCCTACTTCTCTCCTTCCACTCATGGTGCAGGAGCACAAAGGTCAAGGACAGGACCTAAGGAGTGCACCAGGGTCACTGATAGATCCTTGGATGCAGAAACATTTCTTTGCATTAGTTTTACTTGTTTATGTTATCATTTCATTGTTTTTGTCACTGATAACACCAAGGAATTGACTGGTGTGGTGACAACGACTGGTCACTTGAGTGATCCAAGGATTTATGTAAGGATCAAGGACCTATAGGTATATCTAGGTTTGTTATATGGCCATTGATGCCATTATTATCAATTGCACTTCAAAGTGCAAAGATGCCAAAAAGATGTAAAATTGCATTTTTATGCAATTATGGCCTAAAGGGATAAATGAGGGTTTAGTAGGGGTTTAGGGAGTTTAGGGGATTAGGATAGGAACCTAAAACCTTTTGAAAGGTTAAAGATGATGCAAGAAAGATTAAAGTGGTCGAAGTTGACAACTAGTTCTCAAATAGACAACAATGCAAATGAATAACTAATTGTAACAGTCATATAACTGACTATGCAAGTTAAGAAGAAGTTGAAAATTAGTTTGTAAGGGGATTTTGGTCGGTTTTGTACATGAGTTCTATGGGAGAGGAGTCTTAGAAGCTGTGGGGAGGTGTGTATGGTCGAAGAAGACAATGTAATGAACTACCAAGCAATAAAA
The DNA here is from genome assembly GCA_027943335.1 of Chamaecyparis obtusa. Lineage (NCBI taxonomy): Eukaryota > Viridiplantae > Streptophyta > Pinopsida > Cupressales > Cupressaceae > Chamaecyparis > Chamaecyparis obtusa. Next base: position 575,672 of record BSBK01006923.1, on the reverse strand, counting down.
TTTTAATTCTTTACAAACAGTCACTTCTCTACTCGTGAAGACACAGTCTGGTGTTTATATTATTAAACTCTCTATTCAATGAAACATTGATAGGAAAAACATTCATTGATTGGTATTATAAGTTTTGATCATTCCATGTACTGATTATATTGTTTTGAAGTCTTAAAATCAAAGAATTTCAGTCCTTTTATTGACTGTTCCTGTACAATGTTTGGCGTGCAAACAATCTTTGTCTTGAAGAACCAATGATTTCCTAGGCTTTCCCACTTTCTATGTTTAATGTGACTTGTGGGAGAAGCCTTGCCTTGTATTACCTGGGCCTATAAGTGTTTATGTAGGGAAGGTGAAAGGAGGCAAGGAATAGTGACTGTCTTCCAACTTTTAAATTACATTTCTATTGCACTACTAATGTTGTTGAATATGAAACCTTCATTCCAAGTTTTTAATTTGGTGTGAACAAGGGAAAAAAGTAACTGCAACATCACTACCAAGATATTACAACAAACTTGCAATTTTTTTCAAGTATAGCTTACAAACATTAGAAGTCTTGTGAAGAGTCTTGGTGAGTTTAAGCGCCCTTTTGAAGCACTTTAGAAATATTGAATACATCATTGCATTGTCAAATATTCTTGGTCTAATAGAACTCCCAACAATTCTTAAACATACTTTATCTGATATGATAAATTCTTAAACAATTAAGGTTGGAGTAGACATAGTTATCACACAGTTTTTTGTGTGGTACAAGGAAGATTTGGCTAGGTGAAATCTTCCTTCATGCTAGCAGTCTACAAAATTAGACCTTTATTAAGAATTCATCTTATCAGATAAAGTAATTTCGACCAACATGGGAATAGAAGTAAAAAAAAAGGTCAAATTTTATACATATATCCCGCCTACCGGCACATTTCATTTTGGCATAGTCCACAAGCAAAGGAGTGCTGAAGGAGGTGGTATAAGGTGGGAAGTTGCACTAGGTCGACACTGCATGCCTATATGCAAGTAAGTTCGAACTAGTGGTTGAATATCACGGAAGTGCGGACCGGTGAGAAATACAATCTTCATTTTAAATCTTAACTAATAGATTAAGCATATTATTACTATGCTTAATGTTCCATTTAAATGCATTTAAAAAAAAATAAAAAATTATAAAACTGAACCAATAGCATGTTTACAACAAAGGTCTAATAGAACTCCCAACAATTCTTAAACATGATCTGATATGATGAATCCTTAAACAATTAAGGTTGGAGTAGACATAGTTATCACACAATTTTTTGTGTGGTACAAGGAAGATTTGGCTAGGTCAAATCTTCCTTCATGCTAGCAGTCTATAGAATTAGACCTTTATTAAGAATTCATCATATCAGATAAAGTATGTTTAAGAATTGTTGGGACTGGTCCTTTGATGTGTATTAAACAAAATAGAATTTTCAGCATATTATTATCATTCTATTTCTTTGTTGTAAACATTTCATTCTATTATCTTCATTGTCTTTTGATTGTCTTCTTTATATACTAGAATTTAAATGGAAGATTAAGCATAGCAATAATATGCTTAATCTATTAGTAATAATATGCTTAATCTATTAGTAATTATTTGCATTTAATCTTCCAATTACTAATAGTTTTGTACTACACATGCAACGTATTGTTAGTTTGAAGATAGTTCGTGTCGTGTGTGATGGTTATATAACAATCATATAACTGACTGTGCAGGTTAAGAAGAAATTGAAAATCAGTTTGTAAGGGAATTTTGGTTAGTTTTGTACATGATTTTTATGGGAGAGGAGTCTTAGAAGTTGTGGGGAGGTGTGTAAGGTTGAAGAAGACAATGTAATGAACTACCAAGCAATAAAATTTTAATTCTTTACAAACAGTCACTTCTCTACTCATGAAGACACAGTCTGGTGTTTATATTATTAAACTCTCTATTCAATGCAACATTGATAGGAAAAGCATTCATTGATTGGTATTATAATTTTTGATCATTCCATGTACTGATTATATTGTTTTGAAGTCTTAAAATCAAAGAATTTCAGTCCTTTTGTTGACTGTTCATGTACAGTGCTTGACATGCAAACAATCTTTATCTTGAAGAACCAATGATTTCTTAGGCTCTATCAAATAGTTGGCAAGAAATGATGTATTCAATATTTCTAAAGTGCTTCAAAAGGCTTAAACTCACCAAGACTCTTCACAAGACTTCTAAGTGATATATTTGGTGTTATTGATTTACATTTGCTTGGATTCAAGGACTTTAGAATATACTCCAAAAGTGATTATGCAACGAAGGAAGTGAGAGGGAAGGATCTTGATTTAGGTCAATGGATATTTCAACATGATTTTGGACAAGATCTTGACATGAGTGGATGGGTGTGGATGGTGGGATGGTGGGTGTATTGGTGCACCTAGGCCATTCAGTTTTGCTTTGGGACTTGAGTTCTATATTTTGTTTTGCTTTGTAATAAAGGATGTCTTCTAAATTCCTAGACCATCCTATGGTTTTGTTTTAGTCCTTCTTGTGTGGAGGTGTGTATGGTCAAAGAAGACAATGTAATGAAGTACCAAGCAATAAACTTTTAAGTCTTTACAAACAGTCACTTCTCTTCTCGTGAAGACACAGTCTAGTGTTTATATTATTAAAATCTCTATTCAATGCAATATTGATAGGAAAAGAATTCATTGATTGGTATTATAAGTTTTGATCATTCCATGTACTGATTATATTGTTTTGAAGTCTTAAAATCAAAGAATTTCAGTCCTTTTATTGACTGTTCCTGTACAGTGCTTGGCGTGCAAACAATCTTTGTTGGAAGATGTGGCCCTAACTCACATTTTCACCATTGGGATTCAATGCCACAGTGTGAAAGGTGAGTTAAGGCAATGCTTTATAAGAGTTCAAAAGCTCGAACTTGGGGAGGTTAGTTTTCTTCTTCAATAATGATGCCCTAGGTTGAATATTTCATATGTATTCAACCAGACAAGATGAAACTCGACTGCAACAACAGAAAAAAACCATGTGGGATCAAGTTTTTGGATGAATTGGGCCCTTAGAGTTCATGTGATTGCCATATATTAACAAAAACTTAAGACTATTACAGCTGGATAAACACAAGAATTAACACCAGGCATACAGATTTTCAAAGCAAAGTAGAGTTCATTAAAAATGGTTTGAAATGGAACAAGTAAAACATGCTAACTCATTAACACACCAAACCAAGCAATGAAATAGAAGAAAATGAAGATTTTATTGCTCACCAGTCCACACTTCTGTGATATTCAACCACTAGTTCAAAATTACTTGCACATAGGCATGAGGTGTTGACGTAGTGTAACTTCCCACCTTATACCACCTCCTTCATCACTCCTTTGCTCGCGGACTATGCCAAAATGAAATAAAATGAAATGTGTCGGTAGGTGGGATATATGTATAAAATTTGACCTTTTTTTAAACTTCTATTCCTGTGTTGGTTTGAATTACGACTACTCTTTAGGGTCATAATTCCAACCAACACGGGAATAGATTTTTTTAAAAATCAATATTTTCTTCTATAAAGCGACCATGGAAAATAATTTTATAGCTTGGTCAGAAATGTTGGTCTAAAAAGTGGGTCAAATGTACTAGTGGTGGTTGTACAATGGCTCATATCCCATCTAGATGATTGTATCTAGTTTAGAACATGATATGATTCACTATCTTGGATTGTATCTGGGAAATTTCTTTGTGCACCCTATTTACTTAATAAATTTGATTCTTCAAATACTAGTTTATGTTGTACTTATGTCGTACTTGATGTTTATTTGCATTGTGACACTTTGATGATGTGGTTTTTCTTTGATATTGATACTTTGTTGTTGATTTCCCCTTTCAGGATAACTTCAACATTGTGACCTTCCATAGACAATATCCATAGACCATGCAGATGTATCACTTATCTTCCAATGACAGGAGCATTATTAGACAATTTAGTTTCCTTACATTGTTAGATTTGCCTGATATTTAGGCAAACATGGTTTTTCTCATTGCACTTTTTGAGAGATGGAATTCTAATCATAACACCTTTCAACTTCCAATAATTGAGCCCATGGTGTACTATGATGCTCAACTAGTTTCCATAGGGATAGCTTATCTTTAGATAGTTTTCCAAGATCCTACTCTTGATTCTAGGTATCTAACTTGGGAGAAGATGCAGGCTAGCTATGCGTCCCTTCCTCTGCAATGTTTCCTTTCTATATTGATAGGAGGGATAGTTATATCTAATAGGAGAGCACATGGATTCCTCTACTATTGGGGTTGGATTTTGGAGGATTTGTTATAGAGACCATGTAGATTCTTTTGGGGAACTTGTTTACTTTCTCACTTGTACTGTGAGCTACACAAGGATGTGTATAAATATTTTTGCATTTTTCAGATGGATTCCTTCTATTAGAAGCGTGGGCCTGGGAGAATAGCCCAATTACTAGGCCGATTGGGAATAGGTAGAGACAATCACATTTCCCTTATTTTGATTTGTACCATGGTTATTTCATGAAGCCCTACTTGGGAAAAATGGAGTACTGGCGTTGAGTGCTCGATGATAGTACTGTGATTATTTGGATACCATATTGGGATTGTGAGCAGTGGAACTCTAATGATTGAGAGCTCCCCTTGTATTTTATGAGAAGGTTCCTTATCAGTCATTCATATGCTATTGTAGAATGATTCATTCATACTAGGGTGATGACGTAGTTTGGTCTCATACAAGACATGCCATAAGATATGGTTTCCTATGCACAAGTCCAAGATGAGGAGGAAAATTGGGGACCTATCCTATCATATGAGGTTTTTGTACAAGAGTTCCTTAGGATTGTACATATTTCTTGGGACTACTTTCCTACTATTGAGGATTCTACCATGATCGATGAGTACAAACAACACATAGCGCAACATCCCTTTCCACACTTGACATCTCTAGAGGAGATTTTCCTAAAGATCGATGAGCCATAGGACCTTGTTGATGATGTTGCAAGAGGTGGTCGAGGAGGAGGATGGGGGAGATATGGTGGGAGAGATAGGAGCTAGAGGAGAGGTGATGGAGGAGGTTTAGGAGAAGTAGGGAAAGATGGAGGTGGTAGACATGATGATAGTGGTGGTGAAAGTGGAGGAGATGGGGGTGGTAGGGATGGCAGGAGGACAAGGATGAGATTTTTTCCTCCTATGAGAGATCCATAATCATTATTACCACAAGAGCAGTTATAGAGATAGGATTAAAATGGAGGTACTGGGAAGGATGATCCTCTAGAGAAGAGAGACAGACAAGGACCTCCAAGTGATTCTCTATCTAGATGTAGATAGGAGAGAGCACTGCTAAGGACACAAGTAGCTATTCTACAATCCTAGTTAGCAGAGTGTGATTAGAAGATCCACGAGCCTATTTCTGCTAGAGATAGAGCTCGGTATGATGTCGTTCATTAGGGGCATAAGGAAGCTTATTATTATGCATTATATATTGGTGCAATTCCTGATCCTACTCACAGAGCTCCTTCTTATTCCACTTTTTCTTCCTAGGATGAGGGTGTTGTTCCTACTCCCACTAGAGCTGATGTTCTACCTCCCGATACACCTTCATCTAGTCCAGAGGGTGGCAGCAAGTCATGAGTTGATTCTTAGTTGTCAATTTTTATCTACATTTAACTAATTATAGTAATACACTGGTGTACTAATCCCACATTGATCATATTCATATGTACTTGATAGTTTTGATACATTGATACCATTTCGATGACCTAATCCGATATAGCCTTTTGATCTCATTGTACTTCATTCATTGATACATTTATTATATATGAGATACATCTTATTTGATGCTTATATTATGTGTTATGATGTATATGATGATTCTTTATGTCATGGATGTATTTCTTTTTATCTTTTCATATGATATATATGGTGGATGTATGCATGGTTATCTTTGATGTTATATAGTGATGCACATAATGTTCTATCTTTTCTATACTTTTATGATGGATATGAAATATAAATGTACCTTAATATGATAACGTAATTGATGCAAAGTATTTATGAATCAGATAATGTAATGAATGTATGATTCCATTAACATGTGATGTGGGTCTTTTTGATATCAGTGATAGAGATACTCAATGAAGATTGGATTCATATGATGATGTTACTATATTGGACTTAGTGCCTCAAATTTGATCTCAACATTGATTTTAATTTTTTACCTCAAAAGAATAATCTTATTAAGCATGTTTCACTCAAAGCAACATTATGCATGAAATGCTAAAGTGAATGCGACTAACTATGACTGCTAGGATATTCACAGATCATTTAGATATACTAGTTTTCATCATTGAGCATTTTTGGAACATTGAGGCTAGTAAAACCCCTGCTAATTGAAGTTACAACCATGAGAATATGAATACTACCTTAATTGGTTTCAATGTAAAAAATAAACACAAGCCTCAAGACATATAGAGTCGAGATGACCTAAGTGTTACTTCCATTTTGATGTTGCAAGATGACACAAGCATCAAGGTATAAATAGCTGATATGACTTGAGTGTGTCTTATGTGACCCAAGAAAACAAGAGATCTTTCCATTCATGTATAATGAATGATGTTATGCCCACAACAACCCTTTATCATTCATATCCTTTGGCACACATTACCGATTGCATCTTACTAATAATTTACTCAATAAAATAGACCATGGATAGCTCCAACCTCACCATGGCGTTCAAATAAAAAGAATCAAGGTATGTGTGACATTCCACATGAAATGGAGGCTCTTATTACATACACTTAATTTATTTAACATTTTAGTATCATCAGAACCACACCCTCAAGAAGAAATCAGAGAAAAGTATCATGCCCCCTGTCCTTGGTTCTCTAGTCCGTAGACATCCTTGAGTTTCTTAGAAGACATAAAAAGAAAAAATCAATGATAATAGATAGAAGAAATAAATTCCATATCATCTTCACTTCTCTAGTCCATGGACATCATCGAGTTATCAAAAAGACATGATCAACATAAATCAAGAAAGTTGGTGTCTAGTTCCTATTTTGGTTTGATGTCTATTTGCAAATAGATATTTGTTTGTTTAGTGGTGTTGAGAAACATTGTTGATTGTGTGATTTTGGTTTTCTTTTTCAATCATTGGTTTTCTTGATGAGTGTTGAGAAACAATATTTTTTGAGTGTGTGGATGTTGAGAAATATCATTGTGTGTTGCTTGGCATTGAAAAAACCATTTGTTCAATGGCAAAATACCTCACAGTTGAGCTCTGATGACCAAGACAACTAGGACCAACAAGATAATGATGACATGATTGAAATACTAGGAACTTGCCCCCAATTAGATACGATTGTCCTAGGACTAAGAAACACACCAATTCCAAGCTACGATGGGAGGATTCTAAACCAACTTCTCTATACAAGATCGTGAAAGCGGCTAAAGGTATATACAAATTTAAGCCAAAGAAGACAAGATAGCCAAGTGATGCATTGATAGATGAAGCATTAATTACAAGTAGTGCATGTTTACAAGGTTTTCACCACTTAAAATATTTTTCTATTTTTCTACCAAGGTGCCCGTTTACCAGGTTTTCACAAAGGTACTTTTCTTGTTTTCAATTTTTTTTGTACTTTTTCTCTTTTTGATTTTTTTTGTATTTTTTATTTTTCACTTTTTTTTTTAATCTACCAAGGCACCTGTTTACTAGATTTTCACCAAGATGATCATTTTTTTAGGAATTTGTTTTTATGTTTTTGATAGTATGAAGGTGCCTGTTTGCCAATTTTTCACCAAGATACCCATTTTTTCAGGATCTTTTATGATGTTTTTTCTTTTCTTTAGGATCTTTTTCCATTATTTTTTATTATTTCAGGAACATTTTCTATTATTTTTGGATTTTCTTAGGAAAAAAATATGTTGTAAAAACTTCCGACTCCAGGATGTCATGTATAGAGTTTCTTTAGGTGGATTGTGTTGATCAGATCTAGAAATAGATCTCCTTTTGGTGTTGAAATTTGATAGGCTCTACAGCCAAATGATGTTGTGATGAAGAAGGGTCCCAACTAGTTGGGTTCAAATTTTCCCTTCTATTCCATGTTTTGTTGATTTTTATGATTCTTTCTTAATACAAGATCTCCAACTTGAAATTCTTGATGTCGTACTTTCTTGTTGTAACCCCTAGACATCCTCTTTTGATAGACTCTCAAATAATCAAACGCCTCTTGTCTACTCTCATCTAACAATTCTAGCCCCTGAATTATTGATAGTTTTATAATTCTCATTTGTTACAAGCCCTTTCAATGATACTCTTAGGGATAAAACTTCTACTTCAATAGGTAAGACTTCCTCTGATCCATAAACAAGAGCAAAACGTGTTGCCCCTATTGGCATTCTAATGCTAGTTCTATAGGCCCAAAATGTTGGATTCAGTTGTAGATGTCGATCTTCTCTTGATTTGTTTATTGTTCTATGCAATATGTTTAAGATTTTTTTGTTGAATGCTTCAGCTTGTCCATTCCCTTACAGGTAGTAGATTGATGAACAATGTTGTGTGATGTGAAACTGAGCTCATAACTCATCCATATTCTTATTTTTAAATTCCCCCCATCATCGGTCATAATTGAAGAGGGAATTCCATACCTACATATGACATAGTTAAGGATGAACAAAGACACTTCCTTGTATGTTGTCTTGATCAAAGGAACAACTTCAACCGACTTTGTAAAGTACTATGTGGATGTGATGATGAACTTGTGTCTGTCAGATGATGAAGAATATATTTGTCTAATGAGATCAAAGGTCCAATGTTGAAATGGCCAGTGTGTAATGAAGGGTAATAACTCTCTTGCTGGAGCATGAATCAAGTTTTCATGCAACTAACACTTTTCAAAACACTTGTCATAAATTGAATTGCTTCTTTTTCCATTTTAGGCCAATAATACCCATCTCAGAAGTTTCTTAGCTAACAAAAGACCATTTGAATGAGATCCGAAAATACCTTCATGGAATCATTGTAATACATGATCAAACTCTTCTCATTCTAAACACATAAGTAAAGTAGTATCTATACTACACCTATATAGATTATAAGCTATGATTACATAGCGTGATGTAGTTTGGATCAAGTTTCTCCTCTCATTTTTGGATAAGGTGTCATGAATAATCTGGTCTCTCAAATAGGAATATATCTAGTTGTATCAGTATGAATCATGACCTATGATTTGGCATACTAAGCAGGAATCAAGTGAGTCATAGGAAGGATAAGGTAATTCTTCCACCAAGAAGTCAACATAATTATTTTTCTTGATTCTGGAGCAATGAGGCTAGGGTATCCATAGAATCAACATCTTTATTTTCTCGTCTAGGTATCTCTTGAAAAGTTATGAAGACAAAGTATTTATTTAGATCATCGATCATTATCTTGTATGACATTAGATTTTTGTCCTGTGCTTGATATTTACCCTTGATTTGGTTGACTATCAGCAGTGAATCTCCATAGATGTGTAGCTCAACAATTTTCCACTCAATAGCCAGTTTCAATCCATTCACTAAAGCTTCATATTAAAAAATGTTATTAGTACAAGGAAATAGTAACTTGTATTCTTTAGGAATAGTATATCCTTGAGGTGTGATGAAAATTATTCCAGCTCCCGACCCCTATTATGTGAATGATCCATCGAAGAACATTTTCCAAGGATGCTCTGTTAGGTGCAATATTGCTTCTTCTAGAAACTCAATGTTTAAAGGCTTATCATCTTGTAATGGTGACTCCATGAGTTGATCATCTATGACTTGGCCCTTCATAGATTTCCTATCCATATATTTAATATCAAACTTTCTTAAGATCATAACCCACTTTTCCAATCTATCTGTTAAATTTACTTTGCCCAATAGATACTTCAAAGGATCAATTTACACGATCAAATTCATAGGGTGAGAGGGCATATAGTGTCCAATATTTTGTGATGCAAATACCATTTCCAAACAAGCCTTTTAAATAATCTCGTAGTTAATTTCATATGAAACAAGTGTTCTTCTTGTGTAGTATATTGATCTTTCCTTCTTTTCTTCATCTTCTTGCACCAATAGTGCTCCTAGTGATGTTGTTATAGATGAGATATATAATAATAATAATAGTTTACCCTGGATAGGATCCCTAAGTATTGGTTTACTTGCCAAATATTCCTTTATCTGATTGAAATATTTCTCACAGGTCTCATTCCACTTGAAGGTAACTCCCTTATGTAGTGTTTTTGTAAATGGTTGTGCCTTATCAACTAGCTAAGAAATGAATTGTTTGATTGATTGAAGTTTCCCTTGTAATGGCCTCATTTGACTGATATTCTTAAGAGGTTGCATTTCCATGATTTTTTCACCTTCACTAGATTTTATTCAATTTATTTAGCTAATAAAATAAAGCCTAAGAGTTTCTTGGAAGTCACTCCAAAGGCACATTTCTTCAGATTTAGTCTTAGTTTGAATTGTTCCATTCTATCAAAGATCTTTCCCAAATCTTCTATCCATGTTCTTCTTTTAATTGGTTTTTCTAATATTTTATCCACATAATTCTCCATATTCTTATGAATCATGTTGTGAAATATGGTAGTAATTTCCCGTTGATAGGTTGTACCAACATTTTTTGAGCCCAAATGGTAATATATTCTAGCAGAACATGCCCCAAGAACATGTAAATATTTTCTTTTCTTGGTTTTCATCTACAATTTATATTTGATTGTACTCCAAGAAGCCATCCATTAGTGAGTGTGTGTGTGTGAATTATTGACCTGCAAATCTACAACACAACACTTCAATAGGACATTATATCAATTGTTAGAATGATCAAATAAGTAAAGAAATCAACAATTGAAAGAATCCTATTGCTCTCTAACTAGTATGAGTATGTAAAGGACTTAAGATTTCTCTCAGATTTAAGATCCTAAACAGTGACAATGCAATGCTAGAATGAGAGATTCAAAAACAATAAGCAAACAATGCAATGAAGTTAACAAAATTCATCCAATTAGCCATTGATGCATTACAATTATCCAAATTGAAAGATTATCTAATTAGCTACGAGCATATAAAATCAAAATAACAACATGCATGTATGAATTCAAAATTAACTTTTTCAACGTTGTTTGAGATTTGAAAATTTCTCTTTTATAAAATCTTGAGATTTTGGATGGTTAGGATACATCCATGAGGAGTGGTTGAGATGCCTCCAAGCTTGATGTATGTGAGTGATCCATGTGATTACCTCTCATTTTCTCAAGGTGCATTTGTTGTCCCCTTTAAGGTGACATGTCATTTGAGGATTTAATTCATTTCTTTTAATTAATTACTCTAGCCATGAATTTAATGGGATTGATTTAATTAATTAGGCATAGAGATAATTAAATTGATTTTTCTTAATACTTTGATGATAAATGCTTGAATTAGGATATTTGATTGATTTTATTGAGTTTAATGAATTATGTCAATAATCAAGGATCAAATTAACATAATTAGGGTTTTATCCCAAACTAGGGAAAATAGGGCCTTAGGTTCTATTAGCCCAATTTTAGGTGATTACATTTGCCCCTCTTTGAATTACTTTGCGAGTAACACAAGGATTTAAAGAAAATCTGATTTAAAGCATGATTCAACAAAACTGATAGATTTAAGGAGATTTAGAGAGCAGTGAGAACTACTCTGAACTCAAGTGATTTAGAGTGTAGTGAGGACCACTCTAATTTCAAGGAGATTTAGAGAGAAGTGGATCCACTCTAAAAGATTTAGAGAGCAATAATGAGAACTACTCTGAATTCGAGAACTCTGAACTTGATCGAACAAAAACCTACTTGAATTGAATGTTATCAATTCTGAACTTGATTGAATGAGAATTGACCATATCGATTCTAAGCTTGATTGAACAAAAATTGATAAGAGATTTTGAAAATAAATTCCAGTTTAATTTGATTTACAATAACTGAACATGCTGACAAATAACCAATTTGATTTGAAGCGATGAAATTGATCAATGTCGTAAAGATTAACAACATCAACTTGATTAAAGAAAACTATCATGCTCCTGGCGTGAATGAATTTGATTTGAAAGTTTGAATTTTGGTATGATTATGCCCCCTCGGGACCAAAATTGGAATAAATTTGAATAAAATCATTGTTTTCAAGCATTTAGAAAATAATTAGCTTGATTGAAATGAATCTGGATCAAGACAAAATCAATTAGGAAATGTTAATAAGCAATGATGATCGATTTTAGTGTTAAAGGAACACTATTTAACCAAGAAAAATGAGAGTTGACCAAGTTTGATTGATGTTTAAGCAATATCCCGGTGTAAAAATTTGATGCCTTAGTGAGAAAATCACTTTTAACAACTTCTGACAAGATTTCTATGCATTAATTACGCTCTATGCAGCTTTCATTAAGTTCTTTTGACTAAATTTTGACTTTTGTTCACTGTGAATCCAAGTAATAATAATTACTGCATTGATTTGCCATATTTACGGTATCCTTTCTGCTCATTTTGCCCCTGTTTGATTGTAATTTGACCATAGTTGACTTCTACATTTTGAAGGTTGGCTTTGCTCTATAACTCCATTTTTACGGCATTTAAGTGATATAGATCATCTATTTCAATTTTGGTCCCGATATGAAGCCTCTGTGATGTCTTATCATTAATGTTCCTTAAGGCTCCAGAGTCCCTGGGAGGCTTAAATAGGTCAAAAAGTTCATTTTTACTATTCATTTTCACTTTTACCATAGAGTTTTACTGAGCTCTTGAGACAAAATGGTGTTCCCAGTGGATAAGCACAAATTCAAGCTAGCCAGGCAACATGACCGACCTCCACATTACGCAACACCTGTGAGTACCCGATAACAATCCCTTTCAATTTTGTAAACTTGAATTTTATGCATTTTTATGCATTTTAGGACCAATTTAGTTTTGGATCGCATCCCGCATGTGGGATCACACATGGTAAATCTTGTCTCACATCCTATTTTTTACTAAATTTTAGATCGCATCTGGTATTTCCTAGATCGCACCCTGTCGGGTCACATCCATTCTTTTTCATGCAAGTTCATATGATTTTTTCTCTTTTTCGTATTTGGTCAAAACAGGGTCGCATCCAGATTTTGGATCACTTCCCAGATTTCCTGTGTTGTATCCAGGATTTCCAAGCTCGTATCCCATTGAAGGATCGCATCTTGAGTTTCTTGGATCGCATCCAAGAAAACATGATCACATTTAGTTTCTTGAATTTTGAGCCAATTTTACTTGTCTATTTGAACTTTTTAAGGAGGTTTTTGCCAATTTGCTCTGTCTAATGCTGACATAGTGCCCCTATTTTTTGTTTGTGTCAACACATTTTGGTGTTATTTCTTTCGGATCTCCTCGACCGATTAAAGTCATGGAGTTGCATGAGCATTTGAGTGCAACTGATCAACACACTGTGGCTCATTGCGGTCTATGGAGTTTAGCAGATTTACCTAACATTCGGGTGAATCATGGAATACTGACAGCATTGGCCAAGAGGTGGCATTCTAAGAATAACACCTTCCACCTTCCCACTGGTGAGATGAATGTGACACCTGAGGACATCTGGCACATTCTTCATGTTCCAGTGATGGACTCACAAGTTGAGTATGAGGCGAGCACATTAGAAATGCTGGTAGACGCTCAGAGATTGTTCCAAGATGACATTATTGCATGACGTTACATCAGGTGGGACCACATGGTGGCCAACTATGAGCCACTTCCTATTTATTTAGCTAGATTAGTTGGAGGCCTCATGATGTCAGATCGAGGGCAACATGGATTTATGTGCGACTGGTCCAAGGTCATTGAGGATATGATCTAATCTCCACATATATTTGCTTGGGGTTGCTGCATCCTAGCTCATATGTACCATGAGCTCCATGAGATTGTATAATAGCATTCTTGTATGATGACTGTAGGGATTTTGGTTCTTCAGGTTTGGGTGTGCGAGCATATCCCCATCACACAGCCAATTGTTGAGAAGTAGCGTGATGTTGGCTTGCCATATATATATATGTGTGTGTGTGTGTGTGTGTGTATTCTGGTATGCTTCAACAATCCCATTTGGGAAAGTTGGAGTATTGGTGTCATGTTCTGGAGGATGTTACAAATGTGGTATGGAGGCCCTATGTGGATTATGAGGGATGGCCATCTGATGTGAGACATATGCCTTTTTTCTTTCATGTATATATATATATATATATATATATATATATATATATATATATATATATATATATATATATATATATATATATATATATATATATATATATATATATATATATATATATATAGATCAAATGGCCATCCCTCATAATCCACATAGGGCCTCCATACCACATTTGTAACATCATCCAGAACATGACGCCAATACTCCAACTTTCCCAGATGGGATTGTTGAAGCATACCAAAATACATACATACATATATATATATATACATATGGGAAAGTTGGAGTATTGGCGTCATGTTCTAGATGATGTTACAAATGTGGTATGGAGGCCCTATGTGAATTATGAGGGATGGCCATCTGATGTGAGACATATGCCTTTTTTCTTTCAGAGCGGGTACCATATCAGCCGGACCTGATATATAGTAGAGAGATTTTTTATTACCCATGTTTCCAGGCAATATGGTAGGGTACATGGTGTCTCTCAGGAGACATCTATTTATGCATGCATCAGGGATGAGGAGGCCCAGTGGGGGTCATAGTTGATTTATGAGGTGAACCTCCATGAGATATCACAGATTGCAGCTGTTGCATGGGACTATCACCCAGAGATACTTGATGGTGGTATTACTGATGAGTATCACACATACTACACTCAACATCTGTATCCTCATTTCACAGCTCCTAATGAGGCCACTCCTTGCCTTGAGGATGCCCTTGATTACGATCTAGTTGATGATGGTGGTGGCCAAGGTCGAGCTGCTAGAGGTGGAGACAGGGGTCGTGGTAGGGATAGAGAATCTGATAGAGGTGGAGATGGTGCCCATGGAGGTAGAGGTGGAGGTGATGGAGATGGAGGAGGTGGAGGTGGAGGTAGAGGCGATGGCAGGAGACAGTGAGCCTCTAGAGGAGATGTAGGGTAGCAGAGCTGAGAGAGATTGAGAGTTACCCCTCCATAGATAAATACAAGGCCTCTACTTCATAGAGATGATCATGCACAGTGGTAGAGGTCAAGGGGTGATGATAGAGACCAACAGACATGCAGAGATCCTCTTGCAGGTGGTGATGGTGATCCAATTTCACAGTGTGAGTAGGATAGAGTTGCATTACGTTTAGAGGTTGCAACTCTCAGGGCACGTCTCTTAGAGAGAGATACAGAGCTGAGTCAGATGAGAGCAAAGAGAGATCAATATTCTTGTATGACCACCCACCAGGGACAAAGGGCCACATACTATTTTCCTTTATATTGTGCTTCTGTTCTTGCTGCGCAAAGAGCTCCCTTGTACTCATTTATAGCACAATAGTCTGACAGTACGATGCCTTCACCGATCCCTAGCAGAGTAGATGTAGCCCCTCCTAATCCTCTACGAGAGGATGAGGGTGCCAGTGAGGCTTGAGATTTTATATACTCTCATAATTTTGTATTATTGTACCTCATTGGATATATCTTGTATTTGTACCATTTTTTTATCAATATACTCTCTTATGTCCTATGGACTCTTCATTGTTGATACATTGTTTCATGTTATTCTGACACTTTGATACTCTTTCATCTGTGCTCTGATATACTACTTTGATATTCTGATACTCTTCCTTGATGATATACTGATCCTTTGGATTCTTTTGATTCTGATATGGATATCTTATCTGATTCATGCTACTTTATGTGATACTTTTTTGGTTTCTGCACATGTGATATATTTGATATGTGTCTCATGTTTAGGATATTAATGTGATGGTCATACTTGGTCATGATTATATTAGATGGTGATATGATGACATCATGATATATTTCACTGATATATGCTTATGTTTTTTTATTTTGAAAGCTTTATGAATGTATGGATGCAAACTCACGTGATGGTTTAATGCAATGTATGGAATCCTTATTTTATGTATGCATATGGATGTGTATGAGATGTATTGCGATGTGATGTGTGGACATCTTACTTTTATTTATGTATGAATGATTATGAATGTATTATGCAGATGTACTTATGATATGAAATGGATTATGAATGCAAATGAATATTAGTGATGTATACTTAGTCATTTCATTTCAGTTGTTTACGATTTCATGATGTACTTGATCAAACATGGCAAATGGTTAATGTTTAAAAAAAAATTCAGCTCACATTGAGGTTTTAGATAATTGAATTCACACATTCATGCTTATGCAATTTAAAATGAATGCAACTATATTAAAATGAATTTCAATGCAACTAAAAACATGAAATGTATCTAAATGAATCTAATGCAAATTAATATGATATACATTTTAAAAATGAACCTTAATTCAATTAACCAAATGAAATGAACATAGACTAAGACACCTAGGACAGTCACTGTTTATTCATAGTGGATCAATTATCATCATAGAGTGTTTGTAATAGGACCGCATTAGGTTAGTACAATTTTCACTGATAAATTTAACAATCATGAAAATATGAATACTTCCCTCTCATTCGTCATGTGGAAAGATAACCTAAACATTAAAGCATATATGCTAGAATGTTCTATCAGTTACTTCCTATTTGATATAAACCCTTTTTTTTTTTGTGCATAATGTGTAAATATATACCTGCAATGACCTTTCATTTTATATTCATATCCTTGGGTATAGTTTGATTTACTATGTACCTTACTAAGAAGTAGTTTTTCTCCTAAATTTTAAAACAGGCAAGGAAATAAATCCAACCTCACTAAAACTTTCATAGGAAATAGGTCGAGGTATACTTGGCATTCCAATCGTGATGGAGGCACTTATAGTAGACACCCATTCCCCATGATCACCTTAGATCATTAGATTTATCACCATAAACAGAAGACAAAGAAAATGTTATGCCCCCAGTCCTTGGTCCTCTAGTCCATAGACATCATCGAGTCACTCAAGGAAACATAACAATAAAAAATTGATAATAAGAAAAATTTCATTATTCCTTTCAAGATAATCAATGTATTTGCTTTAAAATAGACAGTTGTGATTATAGTGTTTAGGAACACTGTTGATTAATTTTGCAAACACACATAGAAATTATTATCAATCCATGATTTTTCTTTTATCCATAAGTGGTTCACCTGTTTAGTGTTTAGGAACACTCTTATCATCATGATGTAGTGTTTAGGAACACTTTTTGGGTCTGAGTATTAAGATATACTATTGTTGTTGGCATTAAGGAATACCTTTGTTTTCATAGTTTACCATCTATTGTGGACTAGGATGGTATTGATAAATACATTTGTTCATAGTTTAATGTCTATTGTGGACTCGACATCCTAGCAAGAAGTCCTAATGGTGACTTAGCAACAAGTGTAGTTTTGATCATTACCCCCTAGGGAAAATAGTTTACCTAGGACCTTAATGCGGATAGATTCCATCCTTAGGAAGATTCAATTTTTTGATAATAGGCTCTTAGGATTTGGTGTGTCACAAAAGTGACTGTAAGATATGTACAAACTGAGATTTACATTGGCCAAAGGTGTAAACATTGTCTTGATAGATAGAGCATTGATTACAAGTAGTGCCTATTTACCAGGTTTTCATCACTTGGCCAAATTTTTTCTATTTTTTCTATCATGGCGCCTGTTTACCAGGTTTTCACCAAGACACTTTTTCTCTTTTCCAATTTTTTTTGTACTTTATCTCTTTTCTATTTTTTTTTGGACTCACCAAGGTGCCTATTTGCTAGGTTTTCACTGAGATGGTCATTTTTTCAGGACTTTTTCTATTGTTTTTTATTTTTTCAGGATCCATATTTGCTATTCTTTCTTTTCTTCAAGAAATTTTTTTTATTTTTTTGTACTTTTTTCAAGACTCTTTTCACTGTACAGAAGCTACCTCAAGAATGTCAGGCATAAAACCTTTTTAGGTGTAGAGTTTTGATTGGATCTGGTAAAACATCTCCCTCAGGTGTAGCCAATTGATAGGCTCCTGATCCAAATCCTGTTGTAATGACAAAGGGACCCAGCCAATTGGGTTCAAATTTTCCCTTTTGTTCTCGATTTTGTTGATTTTTAGGATTCTCTCTTAGAACTAGATATCCTACCTGAAAAATTCTTGGTTTCACTTTCTTGTTATATCCTCTTGACATTCTCTTTTGATAAGCTTTAAGATGGTTAAACGCTTGTTGTCTGCACTCATCTAGCAATTCCAGTTCTTGCCGTCTAGAGATTCTGTAGTCCTCATCAGTGACTAGATGTTTCAATGATACTCTCAGTGGTGGAATCTCTACTTCAACTAGTAAGACTACTTCTGAACCATAAAATAGTGCAAAAGGAGTTGCACAAATTGGTGTTTTGATGCTTGTTCTATAAGCCCATAATGCTGGATTAATTTGTAAATGCCAGTCCTTTCCTGATTTGTTCATTGTCCTTATATGCAAGATTTTCAAAATAGTTTTGTTTGATGCTTCAGCCTGTCTGTTACCTTGAGGGTAATAGATCAAGGAACAGTGCTGAGTGATTTTGAATTGAAGACATAACTCATAAATGTCTTTGTTTTTGAATTGACCCCCATTGTTAGTCACAATCGATGAGGGTATGCCATAACGACAGATGATATAATTCAAGATAAATATTGAAATTTGTTTTCTAGTTGCATTATACAGTGGGACAACTTCCACCCATTTTGTGAAATACCCAGTTGCAGTAATGATGTATTTATGTCCATTTGATGAATTTGGGTAAATCTGACCAACCAAATCAAAGGCCCATTGCTGAAATGGCCAATGTGTTATGAAAGGAATTAGCTCCCTAGCTGGAGCATGTATTAGGTTACCATGGATCTGGCATTTCTTTAATGTTTTTGAAAAATGGATAGCATCTTTTTCCATTGTGGGCCAATAATATCCAACTCTTAAGAGTTTCTTGGCTAATGAAAAACTGTTCGAGTGTGACCCGCACACACCTTCATGAACTTCCTTTAATGCATGATTAAACTCTTCATTTTCTAAGCACCTAAGAAGCATATCATCTAGACTATGTCTATACAAGTCATTAGTGATGATTATATAACACGATGTCACTCTTATAAGGGATCTCTTTTCATTTCTAGACTAGCCTTCAGGGATTGTTTGGTCTTTTAGATAGGAGTAGATATGGGCATATTTGGATAACACTTGGGTTTCAAGGGCACAAAAAATTTGAAATTCAAGTGGTCATAGGTGGGAAATGGGAGTTCTTCCACTAGGAAATCATAGTGAAATTGGTGTTCTTCAAGTTATAACATGGATGCTAAAGTAGCCATCGCATCAACTACTCTATTCTATGATCTTAGAATTTTCTCAAATGTGATCAAGATAAATTATTTCTTCAAGTCATCCACCATTATTTTGTAAGGCATGAGATTATCATCTTTTGTCTGGTAATCACCATTCACTTGATTGATAATGAGTTGTGAATCTCCATATATATGTAATTCAACAATTTGTAAGATTTCACAAATGTGCAAATCCACAAAAAACCAAGATCACCTGCAAGCAAAATACCAGAAGCTAGAGTGAAAACCTAAGAGAGAGAGAGAGCAAGGGTTTTGAGAATCTCAGTGGAGTGAGAGCAAAATTGTATTTCCCAAAAGTATGAACAATAATTACAAAAAGCGGCTTATAAGGTGAGAAACCCTAAAGCCGGAGAAAGCTAGGTTTGTGCATTTAATAATTAATAAACATATTAATTATTATGCACCTAAATGACAAGCTTAAGTGAAAAAAGAATAATAGTGACCTTTAATAATTAAATCAGATAGACTTAATTATAAAGGTAAATATACTATTACTCTAACACCCCCCCTTAAGCGAAGCTCAGGAGGAAGCTAACCTAGCACAACTAAGAAAGCAGGAAAATGGGTCCCGGCAACAAGGCCTGATCAGGTACCCAACAACAAAGAAATCTCTGTGAACCGGGGAAATAGAGAAAACCCAGTGGGAAAAACCCTACCCCAAAAAGAGATACAACAACATGCTGAAAAGAAACATGAAGGAAGGAAGGACTCAACAAGACCCCCCAAGGACAACTTCCGTCACCCCAAGCATAGAACGCAACTGAAGATAGCGCGGAGATGCAAAGGGTTTGGTGAAGATGTCAGCAACCTGCGCGTCAGTGGGAATGTACTCCAAAGTGAGAACACCATCCTGAATCTGCTGACGGATGAAGTGCATATGAAGCTCAATGTGTTTAGTGCGCTGATGCTCCACCGGGTTGCGGGAAATGTGAATAGCACTCTGATTATCGCACCACAGAACAGTGGGACGATCAGGAGGAAAACCAAACTCAGTCATCAACTGCCGAAGCCATAAAATCTCCTGACTAGCATGAACTGCCGCTCTGTACTCAGCCTCTGTAGATGAAAGTGCTCGAGCGTTCTGCTTCTTGCACGACCATGTGATAGGACCAGAGCCAAGACAAAAAACAAAGCCAGAAGTAGACTTCCGATCATCAACATCACCAGCCCAATCTGAGTCAGTGTAGCCAACAATGTGAGGAGCCCCTGATGTGTAGTGAATGCCATACATAAGTGTGCCCTGAATGTATCTCAAAATACGCTTGGCAGCGTGCCAATGACTCTCATGAGGCTCATGTGAGAACCGAGAGACTAGACCAACTGCAAAGGAGAGATCAGGATGAGTGTGTGTCAGGTATAACAAACTGCCAACCAACTGCCGATACAAAGTAGCATCCA
This sequence comes from Chamaecyparis obtusa, assembly GCA_027943335.1. Taxonomy (NCBI): domain Eukaryota; kingdom Viridiplantae; phylum Streptophyta; class Pinopsida; order Cupressales; family Cupressaceae; genus Chamaecyparis; species Chamaecyparis obtusa. The sequence continues at coordinate 554,766 of BSBK01006923.1, read as the reverse complement.
CTGAAGGCGTAGTGCAAGAGGTAGACAAAGTAACACCCGACTGAAAAGGTGTGGGAGCAGGCTTGCAATCAAGCATATCAAAGCGCTGAAGCATGTCAAGAGCATACTTCTGCTGGTAAACAAAGATCCCAGTAGGTGACTGCACAATCTGTAGACCCAGAAAGAAGTGTAAAAGACCAAGGTCTGTCATCTCAAACTGCTCCATCAATGCGCACTGAACATCCTGAATCATAGAAGATGAGCTACCTGTGATGAGAAGATCATCAACATATAGCACAAGTATCAAAATCTCATCCTCAAGACGCTGAATGTAGACTGTAGGATCGGAATGACAGCGTGTGAATCCTGTAGAAAGCAAAAAAGAGTCCATCTTCTCATACCAAGCCCGAGGGGCCTGTTTGAGACCATATAAAGAACACCGAAGTCTGCAAACCAAGGAGGAATCCTGCACAAATCCTTGAGGCTGCTCCATGTAAATCTCCTCACTAAGATCACCGTGCAAGAAAGCACTCTTCACATCCATCTGAAAAATGGGCCATCCCTGAGAGGCTGCGAGGGATAAGACAAGGCGAATAGAGTTCATCTTGGCGACAGGGGCAAATGTCTCAGTGTAATCAATACCCTCAACCTGTGAAAAACCCTTCGCAACAAGACGTGCCTTGTACTTATCAATAGAACCATCAGCAGCAAACTTAGTATGATACAACCACTTGCATCACACTAACTTTCTTCCCTTAGGAAGCGAACAAAGATCCCAAGTATGATTCTTCATCAAAGAAGAATACTCCTCCTCCATAGCACTGTCCCACTCAGTATGTCCTGTCGCTGCCCCAAATGTCTGAGGATCACCACAAATAGCATGACTCAGAAGACTGGAACCTGCAATATGAGACCGGGTGCGACGAGAGGTGGAAGGGTCACCAGCCAGAGATCCTGCAGCATCAACTGTAACACGAGCCCATCTAGGCATCTGTGGAGGATCCTGTGGTGGAGGTAAATGGGGATCACCAAGATCTTCATCCTCATCATCCTGAAACACAACTGGAAGAGAGGAGGGAGTAGTGGTGAGTGAAGTAGACTCTGGAAGCGGAGTATCTACTGCAGGAAGGCGCTCATCAAACTGGACATCCCGTCGAAACAGGACCTCTCTGGAATCAGGATCAAACAACCTATATGCCTTAACATCCTCACAGTAGCCAACAAAAATGAGGTGTCGGCTCTTCCGCTCCATCGCTTTCCTCTGAGTGTCAGGCACAAATGCCCATGCTTCACTGCCAAAAACTCGAAATGAAGATACATCAGGCTTGACATGAGACCAAGCCTCCTCAGGAGTCATATGTCGAACTGCCTTGTGAGGCATCCGATTCTGAATATAGTTGGCACAATTGACTGCCTCTGCCCAAAAGGACGAATCCATGGACCTGGACTGTATCATACAATTAGCCATCTCCCGAAGTGTTCTGTTCTTTCTCTCTGCCACACCATTTTGCTGAGGGGTGTAGGGCACTGAAAACTGATGCTGAAGACCATGTTCAGAGCAAAAATCTCGGAAAGCCTGGTTCACATACTCCCCCCCATTATCTGTGCGTATCCAGCGAATAGAAAGACCCGATTGCTTCTCCACAAATGTCTTAAAGACTCGAAATGAATCAAAGACATCAGACTTGTACTTCAAAAAGTACACCCATGTGCGCCTGGAGAAGTCATCAATGAATGTGAGCACATATCTGGCACCAGAAAAAGAAGGAGTAGGAAAGGACATGAGGTCACTATGAATCAACTCCAATGGTGCCAAAGCACGAGTAGCTCATCCCTGAGGAAAAGGATCCCTATGTTGTTTGCCAAGAACACAACCCTGACAAACCCCATCAGTGCAAGTAATCTGTGGAAGCCCAAGAACAAGTGCCTGTGTGCTCATCTGCTGAAGATATCTGTAATTGACATGGCCCAAACGCTCATGCCAAAGTCTACTCACTGAATCTGCATGTGCTATAAGACAGGAACCTGTGCCAACAAAAGACTCAAATCCATCAAATCTGTATAGGCGGGATGCAGTGTCAACACTCCCAGTAGCCACAATCATCTCAGTATCATGTAAGTCCCGAATAACCACATCATGTGGTGAGAACTCAACTGTCTTACCAGAGCCAGAGTGGCAAATCTGATAGATAGACAGAAGGTTCATCGAAATGTCGGGGACAAAAAGAACATCCTGAAGAGAACCCCCAGCTAATGCAACTGAACCAGAACCCAAAACCGAAAGATGAGATGAGTTCCCAACAGCAATCTGCGAAGTAGCGCAAGGAGCAATTGAGGTGACCAACTGCTGAGTGTGAGTCATGTGGTGAGAAGCACCAGAATCAAGAATCCAGGTGGGCCCAGAAGTCATAGCTCGTGCAGTAAGAGCATGACCTTTCCCTGCAGGGGAGGAGGTGGACTGGGGAGCTGAAATGTGATGCTCCTGCATGGCTTCCTCTAAAGCCTCCAAACATTTCCAACACCTGGAAACGGGATGTCCATCCTTGCCACAAAAGCTACAGGTCTCAACTGATTTCTTCTTAGTCTTGGAGGTAGACTCAGTAGACTTCGAAGAAGATTTACCCTTAGAAGGGTTTGCTGGAGGTTTGGAATCATTTTTCTGTGCAGGTTTGGAGGAAGACTCATTGCCTGCGGAATCTTTCTTCGGTTTGCCTTTCAGTTTTGGTTTCCCCTGTGAAGACTGAGCAACCAACGCTTGGCTAGAAGAGCCAGAAGCATCCATCTGTTGGATCTTTGCCTATTCCCGTGTCAACCGATCACAGAATGTCTCAAAAGAAGGCATGGTGTGCCTAGCACCCAAAGCATCCATGGTGGAGTAGAAAGTGGAAGAAAAGATCTGATACTGTCCTCGCAACTTTGAGAGTATCAAGAAGATACACTCATCATCTGTCTTTGTTTTCCCACATCCCTGCAAAACTGAACGCAGAGACTTGAACTTCATCAAGAAGTCCTCAATGGTGGGAAAGCTGGTAGGAGTCAAAGTAGTCAACTCTGCATCAAGCTGAAGTGCCCTGAACTCATTAACTGTGCCAAACAAATCTGAAAACTTGCCCCAAATGGCCCTAGGAGTGGTCAAACCTTCCAAGTGAAAGAGGAGACTGTCGGAGATGTTCAGTGCAATCAAGCCCATGGCTTCATCCATCTTATTCCTGTGCTGAAGAATCTCAAAGGGACGTTGCAGGACAGGTTGGTTCTCATCCAGACATGACCATAAGCCACGTGACATAAGAAGTCTGGTCATGTGTGCTTTCCAGGTATGATAATTATGCGGTGTCAGCCGGGTCACAGAGGGATCCGACATTGAGAGAAGAAGAAGACAGAAGTAGGAGGGTCTTTTCTGAAGTAAATTACAGAAAGGAAAAACACCCCCCCCACAATGTATAAATCAAACCCCCGTACAGCAAATAACTGAAAGCACAAAAAAAAATGAGGAGAAAACCTGGACTCCAGAAGCAGAGAAGGAGGAAAGGAGAAGCCTTGACTTTGATGCTGAAAAAAAGAGCTCAAATGGCTGAATCAGCAAACCAAACCAGCATCATTGCGTCCGTCTCGGAAAGACCTTTCCGGTGATATATCATATGTCGATTTTCGAGTCCGTATGAACCCTGTAGGAGCAAAAACGCCCAGGTACCCTCAAAATGCAAGCTCTCTGGAAAAAACCAGGGACGGCAAAAAATTTGACGGCCGTATGACCGTCACTAAGCTGTCGCTGACGTCAGCATGACGTCAGCACCGTACAATTGCCGGAAAAGTTTGACGGCGCCGGAAAATTTTGAAAAATCGCCGATAAAATTTTGAAAAATCGCCGGGAAAAAGTTCCGGCAGGTGACGTCGGATGACATCACCTGTGGCTGCCGCGGGTGGCGGGCCGGTGGCCGGGAAGCGGCTCCACCGGCAGCGGTGGCGCCCGGGCGGAGCGCGGGTGACGGCCGGGCGGTGGGCGCGGCGGCGGCTGGGCGCGGCGGCGCGGCGGGGGCGCGCTGGCGGCGCGCTGGCGGTGCGCTGGGGGCGCGCTGGCGGCGCGCCGAAGTTTTATTAAAAAAACCTTTTAAACGCGTTTTTCGAGAATTTTTTTCTCGATTTTCGAGCCGTACGGCCCTGGTAGGGCAAATTTTTCTCCTGAGGTCACGGAGGCCAAACTGGGTCGAGTTTTATATGATTTCGACTCTCCCGGACCTTCTGAACGCAATGGCGGAGTCTGTTTCTGCTCAATCTGCTCCAAAAGATCGTGCCTCCCTCAAAGTGACAGAAAACCCCAGAAACAAGCTGTGGCTGTCGTCTTCGAATCCAGGCTTCAAGAACTTCAACCTCGGCAGCGGCAGGGAGGCTCTGATACCATGTAAGATTTCACAAATGTGCAAATCCACAAAAAACCAAGATCACCTGCAAGCAAAATACCAGAAGCTGGAGTGAAAACCTAAGAGAGAGAGAGAGCAAGGGTTTTGAGAATCTCAGCGGAGTGAGAGCAAAATTGTATTTCCCAAAAGTATGAACAATAATTACAAAAAGCGGCTTATAAGGTGAGAAACCCTAAAGCCGGAGAAAGCTAAGTTTGTGCATTTAATAATTAATAAACATATTAATTATTATGCACCTAAATGACAAGCTTAAGTGAAAAAAGAATAATAGTGACCTTTAATAATTAAATCAGATAGACTTAATTATAAAGGTAAATATACTATTACTCTAACACAATTTTCCACTCTATTGCAATTTTGAGTCCATTCACGAGAGCTTCATACTATGCTATGTTGTTTGTACATGGAAAGATCATCTTATATGCCTTTGAGATCTTATATCCTTGGGGTGTAATGAATAAGCATCCAACTCTTGATCCTTGTTGTGTGAAGGAGCCATCAAAATACATTTTCCAAGGGTGCTCTATCAAGTGCATAATAGATTCATCTAGAAACTACACATGTAATGGCTTATCATTTGTTAATGGAACTTCTGCAAGTTGATCAGCAATCACTTGTCCTTTAATGGATTTTATATCAACATATTCAATGTCGAATTCACTTAGAATTAGGACCCACTTTGCTAGTCTTCTTGTTAGCATTGCCTTACTCAATAGATATTTAAGTGGATCAATTTTAGCCACTATCTTCACCTTGTGTGCCAACATGTAATGCCTAAGCTTTTGGGATACAAACACCACTGCTAAGCATGCTTTCTCAATCATTGAATAATTCAACTCATATGTGACCAAATTTTTGTTGATATAGTATATAGCTCTTTCTTTCTTAGCTTCATCTTCTTGCACAAGAAATACTCCTAATGGTGTATCTGTAGCTGATATGTATAGCAATAGAGGTTTTCCATAGATTGGTGCCATTAGGATTGGAGGTTTCATTAGATATTTCTTGACTTGTGCAAAGTTTTCCTCACATTGCTCATCCCAAGTGAATGTAGTTCCTTTGCGCATCAACTTTGTGAAAGGTTGTGCTTTATCCTCAAAATGAGATATAAATCTTCTTATGGATTGTAGCTTGCCTTGTAGCATCCTCATTTGACCAATATTTCTAGGTGGTTGCATTTCAAGAATAGCTTTCACCTTTGCTGGATCCACCTTAATTCCTTTTGTTGAGACTATGAATCCTAATAGTTTTCTAGATGACACCCCAAATGCACACTTTTTGGGATTAAGTCTTAATTGAAACTGTTCCATTTTGTCAAAGATTTTCCTTAGGTCTTCTATATGTGTAGTCCTTATCTTTGACTTTTCCAATGTGTCATCTACATAGTGTTACATGTTCCTATGCATCATGTCATGGAATATTATGGTCATTGCTCTTTGATAAGTTGCACTTGCATTTTTTAGACCAAATGGCATCACATTCCAATAGTATGTTCCCCATGCACATCTAAATGCGGTCTTTTCTTGATCTTTAGGTGAAATTTTGATTTGATTATATTTAGAGAATGCATCCATTAATGAGTACATCTCATAGCCTATCGTCAAGCTATAATCATGTCTATGTTGGAAAGTGGAAAGTCATCCTTTGGGCAAGCTTTGTTTAGATCCCTAAAGTCTGTGCAAACTCTTATGGATTTTTCTGCCTTAGAAATAGGATTTATGTTTGAAATCTAGTCTACATAATCAATAGCTCTAATGAATCCAACTTTCAATAGTTTTTCCAATTTTTCTTTTACTAGTAATGCCACATGTGGATTCATTTTTCTTAGTTTTTTCTTTACTGGTTTTACATCAAGAGAGATGGAAAAGTGATGCATGATCAAATCTGTATCCAATCTAGGCATGTCTAAATAAGACCAAGCAAAATTGATCTTTTTTTTTTTGAAGAAGTGAATTGGATCTTTTCTTCTTTTATCAATGATTGAGCAAGGTGTACTAGCTAAGGAGATTCTGTTGTTCCCAAGTTAATGGGTTGTGTAGGTTCAATCATAATTGAGGATCTTTCCTAAAAGTAATCTGGGAGGATATCAAGGATCCAATCCTTTAGCGCCTCTAGGAGGTTTTCACCATCAAATACATCTTTTTCTTTTTCTCTTTTAGGATCTGATACTGCCACTAGTTGGTTTTCACCATCAGATCTCTTGTTCTTTTTATTTTTCATTTTGAGATTGAGAAACTTGATATCCTCCTCACTCATGGTTTCACTCTTTACATTGGTGGAAGAAAGGAAGGGTTCACAAGCATTAAGATAATAGGCTAAGGAATAGTCATTGTTGAAAGATAATAGGCTTGTGGATGTAGGCTCATTCTAGTCTATCAATTCAGGATGTAATAAGGACAAAGATTTAGTGGGTTTAAGAGATAGCACCATGTTATTATCAACATTATTAACTTACAAGATGTTTTCCATTAAGTTTTCTTCTAAATAAGTGTTATGATTATTAGAGTCATTTTTGTTATTAGTAGAGTTCATGTTAGTATAATGCAAATCTAACTCTAGTGATATAGCATTAGAACTTTCCCCTTCTTCAATCAAGACTCTAGGAGAAAAGTTGTGTATCACATCCACTTCTATATCCATAGTAGCATCAGAAAGGATATCCCATTCATATTCATGTGATTCTACTTGACTATCATCTAAAACTCCCAAGAAGTGGGCAATAGTCATAGGTGCCTCATCCTCTTCATTAGCATTAGTCTCTTCTTCTTGCAATGGTTCTTGTGAAATTATCATCTCTAGTTCCTCATCAAAGTGAGGTGTGTCAAAAATAGGAAGTTCTTTCTCTTGTTCTTCTTCAGGTCCTTCTGCTTGTCTTTCTTCTGATTCTTGTTCAAGATTGATACCAATTTCTGATAATGGGTCTCCTTGTAAGAGTAGCAACCTTTCATAAGAAATGGGTTGTCCTTCTACCTCTTCATCATCATCTAAGTCCCTTGATCTATCAAATACAGGACCACTTTCTGTTATAGGATGAGATATCACCTCCTTCAAGCCTAATCCAGTCTTGTCTTTAGGATTTATAAAATCCATATGTATAGGTTCCACCAATCCTTGTTTGTTTTGTCCTAAGGGTACTTTTCCTTTGTAACCCATTTGTTTCATAATCTCATATTTGTTTTCCATATTTGTTTGTAGCTATCTCAACATGTTTGATATTTCCATCTTCTTCATTTTCTTTATAAAGCCATTGCAAGATAGCTTTCTCCTTGTTTTCTTCTTCAAGGGATACATTTTCTTTGACCATTCAGTTCCTTCATGAATTGTTAGAGCTCTACCATTGGAAGGTGTAATGTTGATGAAGGTCTTCCTTGGGATTGAGGAGATATGGGAAGATCTGTTAGATATATTGTAAGATCTATCTTGTATTCACCCATACTTGTTTCTTGAATGTTGACCTTTTTAGCAAAGCTTCTCAAAACCATTTCTTTGGATGTCTCCACCTTATTAGAGATTTCTTTGTTATGTGGGGCCATGCTCTCTATTTGTTTAAGAGTGTTACAAGGATATGTTGTATTTTCTGGAATAGTTACCTCCACTCCATTATGAGGAAATTTTATGCATTGATGGTAAGTAGAAGGCACAACTTGCATTGAGTGTATCTGCGACCTTCCAAGAAGAATATTGTATGTGAGTGGTAAATCAAGGACTTGACATATCACATCTTTCTCTACTAGTCCCACTCTAATAGGTAAAACAATGAATCCTTTGGAGGATCTTTCTTCTTCATTATAGGCCTTGATTGATATCTTTCTTCTAGGATCAATTGCATGTTCTAAAAATCCCAATTTTTTTTACCAAGTTATATGTGCAGATGTTCAAACCAACGCCTCCATCTACCAAGACACACTTGACACATTGTTTATGAATAAGGACCTCTAGATACAATGATTGATTATGTGGCTGGTTCAATGGTTTGTCATCTTCCTTGGAGAAAGATAGGTAATGTGGGGAATTCATATGACCAACCATAGTTTGGAATCTATCCACATCTAGATCTTTCAGCACACTAGTATTAAGCAAGGCTTGATCAAGAACTTCTTTATGACAAGGAGAGATTTTTAACAGCTCTAGAATAGAGATTTGAGCTGGCGTATGCTGCAATTGATCCACTAGATTAAACTTTGGAGGTAATGCCATTTGTTTAGATGTTGTTGTTGTAGCTGGTGTATTCGATGTTGAAGCTCCTTTGAGAGTGATCTTAGCTTGATTTCTTGTTACATCATTAGAGGACTCAATTTTTCTTTGGACTCCTTTTAGAGTGATCACATTGATGGAAGGTTTGTATGGTTCCACCATATGGATTATATTATCATTATCAGTGTATGTATAGTTAATCTTGTTACTCTTGGAAGATTCTCCTTTTTCATAGCTAGGTAGTTGGGTTTGGAATACTTTATGATCATTGTTTGTATGATATCCATCCACCTTAACTTTTCCTTCTTCAATTAGATCTTGGATAACATGTCTTAACTTCATACAATTGTTCATTTTGTGTCCTTTATTGTGATGAAAATCGTAGTAATCGTTATCATTCCACCACTTCAGTTTTACTTCTGGTTCCCAAGGTTTGGAGTCAGGAATTGTAATGATTTTATTGTCCAATAGCGACTTCAAGACTACTTCCAATGTATCTCCCAATGGTGTAAATATTCTCTTAGGTCTTGCTGCCCAAGGCTCTATTTGAGTAGGAGGTTTATTGAAATTCTTGTTAGCCATTGGTGTCACTATAGAATTTGAATTCTTTCTCACTTGGAGACTCGTTGTGAGATTAAAGACATCCGACTTCAGTTTTGGATTAGGAGTATCCACCACTCCATTTTTAACAACATTCTTGTTCTTGTTTTTGTATTTGTACTTATCTTTGGTGGGATAGTAATTGTCTTTATTTTCCTTGTTGATAGTGATTTCCCCTTTCTTGATCAAGACCTCTTCAATCTTGATGTTATTGTCTATCATCTTATCAAAACTTGGTGGTCCTTGTAATTGTATTGGAAAATTAATTTCCGGATCCAAGTTGTTAATGAAGATGTCCATTTTTTCATTTTTAGGTATCTTCCTAGCATATTGTGCAAATATTTTCCTCCATCTTTTTAGGAAATTCAAGAATGATTCTCTAGTTTTCTGTTTGGTATTGCAAAAATCCAACATTGTCACTGTGTGTTGGATGATATAGGAGTATTGTTGTATAAACTTTTACACTAGCTCATCAAATGATTTGATACCCATAGGTAGTTTTGAGAACCAGTCCATTGCTTGTCCACCTAAACTTTTTGGAAATAATCTCATGAGATACGTTTGTTCGTGCATGAATTCCATACTAGATGTGAAAAATTCCCTCACATGGTCTTGAGGGTTGGAATTTCCAATGTACTTGTCATATTTTGGAATTGTGACATTTTTAGGAAATGGAATCATTTTCAGTCCCTTATTCAAAGGGAAAGGACATTTGTGTTCTAAAGAGTATTGTTTTGTTGGTTTGTCCTTTTCTTTCTTAAGTTCCTAGATTTCTGCTTGCATGGCAAGTGGTTGTCTTGTCAAAATAGACATAGGACTAAGATCCTCTTTTTGCTTAAGCTGGTTCACATCATAGTCCTTTTATAGTTTCACACCTTGAGAGGTGAGTTATAGGAAGTACTTTTCCTTTTTTTCTTCCAAAGTTCTCTCAAGGATTTTATTGAATCATTTTCTTCTTAAAGCCCTTTGGTATTCTTGTTCTGTAGGGTCTTCATCATCATTAGAATCATAGTGCACTTCTCAGTGTCATGATTCTCCTTGGTTATTTCTTGCTTGGTTATCATGTTCATCTTGATTATCTTGTTCATCATGTCTCTCATCCCAACAGAAGTCTTCTTGGTTATTCATGTTTGTCGCTTCAGGTGTTGTTGTATAAGTAGTGCTAAGTGTGGTCCCAAATAAAGGATTGAGTCTTGAAGTTCCTCCTTTTTCAAATGTGAGAAAGGGTACTTCATTTGAGAATGGATTCTTTTCAAAATGATAAGATCTGTGCCTTGTGTTAACCATGAAAGCCTAGATTGAGCAATTTTTAGAGTGATCTTGTATTTAAGTGGGTCTGAATGTTTGCAAATGTCTGATTGTGAGTCAAAGGATGCAAAAGTGGGTTTGAATATGTCTTATGGATCCAACATCAAAGGGTGTTAGAGTGCCCTATTTATGAGTTGGGAACCAAAATGCAAGTGTTTGTGATTGTTTTTGAAAGCTCCAGCATCAAAGGGTGTTAGAATACCCTATTTATGAGCTGGGAACTTGATAATAGTTGATAGGATAAGGTGACTCCACAGTTTGGACAAATACAGTTTAGACCATGCAAGATGATAAGACTTTCTTAGAAATGACTCTCGGGCTATCAGATGGATGTGTTTTGACAATAGAATCTTACTAATGCAAAAATGGGTATCTGGAAATGTAAAATTTTTGATTCTGGCAAGTATGAAAATACTCTTTGTCTTAGATACTACACTTTATAGGCGACTGCCAAACTTTTGGCCCCAGATGCGACCTAGGAAATATTGGATGTGACTCAGGATATGTAGTAGTTACCAGATGCGATCTAGGAAATATTGTAGACACCAAATGCGACTCAGGATGGACTAGATGCAACATGGAATACGAGATGCGATTCAGGATACCAGATGTGATTTTATACTGGTTTGTCAAATGCAAGTTTCAGTGAATTTTGGAAAAGTGGGTCTTTTCTATTGAATTCCAATGACTTGTAGGTTCTTGAAAATGCTTGGTTTTTGTTCATTTGAAGGAAATTATCTGAGATTTGTACTTAAAACACATCAAGAAGCCATATTTATGCAAACACACCTATCCTGCCTTATGCTAGATAGAGATTGAGACCACTTGCTCACTGACTTAGGAACACACTCAAAGAATCCTCAGAATATGGTAGTCCAATAACACGCAATGGATATTGGAGCCCATATTAGCCGAGTAGTAACATCAATGAGGGCTCGATATGGTGAATGTCTTGGGGAAATTACTATTTACCTCGCACAAGTGATGACAACCTTTCATAGGTGAACATAGTAGCATCTAACTTAAGGATTTTAATGAAGGAATCTGTTCATAATCACCTCCCATAGTCCCGCAAGAAGGATTGAGGCCTATAGCCCTATGAGTACTCAAGATTGTATAGTCTCACAAGCAAGATTCAAATGGCTTCGCTCTACACAAATCTCAAGCATGTCCTTGGAAAAAGACATTTAAGATTCCAAGTCCAAAGTAAATTATGTCTTCCGAAGTTTTTACCTCAAGGAATCATAAAAATTTTAGTGGGGTGGAAGAGCCGTCTTAAGACTTGTCCCCACTTGGGTCATTCCCAAGAGCTTTTTTCCTCAACAGGAAAGCCCTCTAAAGGTATGCAATAAAAGAAAGTGGATCAACAATTCAAGGTCTAGATTTCTGATTCTCCATGAAGGAGAAGAGCATGATCTCCTAACTCAAATCATATCACCAAGACACATCATGCAAATTTAAAGTTTATTTCCCCAATTTAACCTCAAAATGCAAATCAACTTTTGAGTTTATGATTTTCCTCAAGGGAAAAGAGCATAATCCTCTGATTGATTTGTACAATGAACTCAAATTGTATTTTAATTCCTATAAAAAAAAAGCACAAAGTCTTGTTGATTCTTTTAGGCAACTTGCATACACTCATTAGTAGTTTGATATGATATAATCTCTGTTATTTCATCTTGCAAACCACAGTTAGGTTGTTTAAAAATCATAAAAAATATCAAATCATTTCATTAGGGATTAGAAAATTGAAAAATCAAGCAAATAACCACAAATGTGACCCCAAATTTAACGAAATGCAAAACCCTTTCCTGAATGCGATTCACAAAGGAAACGAGATGTGATCCAAAATTTGAATGAATGTGATACCTGGTCGGATGTGATTTGGGAAATCTCAGATGTGATCCAGGAAATGCGAGATGCGACTGTTCTTCCTAGATGTGATCCAAAGCCCAAAATGCGATCTTCTGCTGGCAGGAAACATGGAAAAAATTAGTCTAAAAAGGTAGAAATTTGGGGCTTGGCCCCACGGTGGGTGCCAAAAATGTCTGTGTGAATTATCAACCTACAAATATGCAACACAACCCTTCAATAGGACATTATATCAATTGTTAGAAAGATCAAATAAGTAAAGAAATCAACAATTGAAACATCCTATTGCTCTCTAACTAGCACAAGTATGTAAAGGACTTAAGATTTCTTTCAGATTTAAGATCCTAAACAGTGACAATGTAATGCTAGAATGAGAGATTCAAAAACAATAAGCAAACAATGCAACAAAGTTAACAAAATTCATCTAATTAGCCATTGATTCATTACAATTATCCAAATTGAAAGATTATCTAATTAGCTATGAGCATATAAAATCAAAATAACAACATGCATGTGTGAATTCAAAATTAACTTTTTCAACCTTGTTTAAGATTAAAAAATTTCTCTTTTATAGATCTTGAGATTTTAGACGGTTAGGATGCATCCATGAGGAGTGGTTGATACGCCTCTAAGCTTGATCCATGTGATTACCTCTTATTTTATCGAGGTTTTTTTGTTTTCCCTTTTAAGGTGATATGTCATTTTGAAGATTTAATTCATTTCTTTTAATTAATTACTCTAGCCATGAATTTAATGGGATTGATTTAACTAATTGGGCATAGAGATAATTAAATTGATTTTGCTTAATATTTTGATGATAAATGCTTGAATTAGGATATTTGATTGATTTTATTGAATTTAATGAATTATGTCAATAATCAAGGATCGAATTAACATAATTAGGGTTTTATCCCAAATTAGGGCAAATAGGGCCTTAGGTTCTATTAGCCCAATTTTAGGTGATTACAGTGAGTACATTTCATATCCAACAATAAGATCAACAATCATGTCAATATTTGGAAATGAAAAGTCATCTTTAAAATAGGTTTGTTGAGATCTCATAAATCTATGCACACTCTGATGGATTTTTCTAGTTTTGAGACTGGGACAATATTAGATATCCATTTGGTGTAATCTATAGCTCTGATAAAGCCAACTTTCAATTGTTGTTCTAATTATTCCTTGACTATAAATGCCACATCCAGATGCATTTTCCTTAGTTTTTGCTTTACTAGTTTAACCCCAAGGGCTACATTTAAATGATGCATTATTAGATCAGGGTCTAGGCCCAACATGTCAGAATAGGACCATGCAAAATTGATTTTCTTCTCCATGAAGAATTGTGTGAATTATTGTTTCTCCTCTGATAAAGATTGAGAAATGTGTACTAGTCGAGGCACTTCAACTGTTCCCAAATTAATTGGTTGTGTTGATTCAATCAACACTGATGATCTTTCTTGAAAGTGATCAGGGAGAATATCAAGCCTCCCATCATCAGACACCTCAGAGAGGTTTTTACCATCACATGCATCATTTATTTTTAATATTTTTGGATTTATACTTCTACAGGTGGTTTTCACCATCAGATTGCTTATTATTTTTTCTTTTTCTCTTTAGACTGAGACACTTGATATCCCCCTATGTCATGTTCATGCTTGGTTCAATGGTGGAAGAGGTAAGGGGCTCAATTACGTTCAAGTAACATGACAAAGTATCATCATTTGGAAAGGTAAGTAGGTCCATGGGTTCATTTGGCTCCATTCAATAAGCTCAAGATGCATTAAGGATAAAGATTCAATTGGTTCAAGGGACATCATCACATTATCATAAAAACTAACAACTGGAAAGATGAGTTCCATTAAGTTACTTTGTGAAGTATTTTTCAGAGCGTAAAGAGTCCTAGCATCATCACTAGAGTCATTGTTAGTATTATGTGAACCTAATACAAAATACCTAACATTGGAGCTTTTTCCCTCCTCTAGTTAATAAGTATATTTATGAATCACATCTATCTCAATATTAGTTGTAGCATAAGAAAATGAATCCCACCCATATTCATTGGAACTTGTTTCAGCATCATGTGGTATATTTAGAATATGAGTAATGGTGACTATATCTCCCCAAAGACAATGTTTCTCTCCTTGTTCACTTTCAAGTTCTTTCTCAAATTCATACTCATGGGAGTCAGTTTGACTATCATCTGATCTATTCAAGAAGTGTAAAATAGTCATAGGTGCTTCTTCTAAATTGTGATCAACCTCTTCTAGAGTAGGTTGTTGTTGAGATGTAGATGTTTCCTCTTGAGAGTTAGGAATCATTACTGGTTAATTTTTTTTAATTGTATCATTTTCTTCTTATCTTTTTTGTTCCTCCTCTTGTTTATTTTCAAGTTCTTTAATAGATTCTTGTTGAGATGTAGATACCTCTCCTTGAGGGATATTACTCATGTCTAAGATAGGATCTCCTTGTAAGAGAAACATTCTTTCATAAGATATAGGACCTCCTTTTATTTCTTCTTCTTCAAAATCATCTCCTTGATCAAATATTGGACCATCCTGAGATAAATGATCAACTTCTTCTTTGTATCCTAAGCATGTTTTGTCTTTTGGATTCATAAATCTCATGCTCATAGGCTCTACAAGTCCTTGTTTGTTCTTTCTAATGGGTCCTTGGCCTTTGTATCCCATCTACTGCATAATATGATAACCTTTCCCATATTTTTGAGGAGATATTTCTACATGTTTGAATCCTTTGTTGACTTCTTCTTCTTCTCTTTTATATAGTCAATTTAAGATAACTTTCTCTTCATTCTCATCAGTAAGAGAAAACCGAGCTTTCACATATGTTCCATCATATATTTTTAATGCCTTAGAGCTAGACGGTTTGAATGATGATGATGGTTTCCCATAGGACCGAGGAGGGGTTGGTACAATAGCCATATATGGCAATGGATCAAGTTTTTATTCTCCCATTATTGTATCTTTGATTTTAAATTTATTTTCAAAGTATCGCATTACATAAGCCCTAGAGATTTCAGCTTGTTGGTCTTTTGGGACTTCTATGTTATGTGGTACCATGCTATCATCAACTTGTTTCAAAGTGTTGCAAGAATAACTAGTATCTGCTGCTATGCTAACCTCTACTCTATTGTATGTAAATTGTACACACTGATGGTATGTTGATGGTATAACCTACATGTCATGAATCCAAGGTTTTCCCAATAGGATTTTTTAAGGTAGAGGTAAGTCAAGCACTTGAAAAATGACATCTCTCTCAATGGTTCCCACTCTAATAGGAAATACAAACAAGCCTTTAAATGATCTCTCCACTTCATCATATACCTTGATAGTGATTTTTCTTCTAGGATCTATTGCATTTTCAGAGAATCCCAAAGCTTTCACTAGACTAAAGGTGCAAATGTTCAAACCAACACCTCCATCTATTAAGATGCATTTGACTTAGTGTTTATGGATAAATATCTATATATGCAATGGTTGGTTGTGCATATGGCTAAATGAATTATCATCTCATTCTAAGAAAAAATAGATAATGCAGGGAAGTCAAATGATTGACCATAGCTTGGAACCATCCTATATCTAGGTCTTTTAGAACATTCATTTCAAGTAGAGTAGTTTCAAGGATCTCTCTATGTGATGGTGAGATATTAAGAAATTTCAAGATAGATATTTGTGTAGGAGCATGTTGCAATTGATCAACCAAGTTGTAGTTTGATGAAGAAGATGATGATACCAAATTCTTGGATGTTTGAAGGTTTTTCTAAGGTTGTTGGTTGTTTTGATGAAACACATTTGAGAGTGACTTTGGATTTACTTCTAGTCACCATGTTTGAGGATTTAGATTGGTCTTTGTCTTTGATAATTATGACGCTGATTGACTGATTGCATAATTCTAGGACATTGGGTTCATCATATCCTTGTTGAAACACTAGATTATCATAAAGTGTAGGAACTTCATTGAAAAACTTATCATTGACAGATTGTTCACAAACTTCTAGCATGTTGATCACAGTGTCATTAGAATATATGTGATTGATTTTAGTATCTTTGGAGTTTGAACATCCACCTTTCTCGTAATTAGGTAATGGCTCTTTGAATATTGTTTGATCATTATTAGATTTGTGTCCATCAACTATGATTGTCTCATTGTCAATTAGATGTTGAATCACATGTTTGAGCTTCATGCATTCATTTATCTTGTGACCTTTATTTTTTTGATATTCACAAAAATGATCATCACTCCATCACTTAGGTTTGATTTGTGGTTCTCATGGTTGTGATTATGGTAGGGTTATGATCTTGTTTTCTAGAAGAGTCTTCAATACTACTTTGAGTGGTTCTCTTAGAGGAAGGAGCTTTCTCTTAGATGTTGACACCCAAGGTGCTTTGACCTTATTTGAATTTTTATTACCTCTAGGAGATGATGTAGTATTAGGAGTTGTTTTAGCATCTTGAATACTACTTGATAAATTGAAGATTGATTTGATGTTAGATGATTCCATAAATCCATCATTTACCACATTTTTGTCCTTATTCCAACACTTGGATTTGTCTTTGTTGTTGTAATTGAGAATTTTAGATAATTTAATGTCCTTGTAGAGAATGATCTCTCTCTTTCTCACCAAGGAATATTCTATTTTCATGACACTATCCACTATTTTGTCAAAACTAGATGGAAATTATAATTGAAGTGAAAAGTTCATCTCTGGGACCAAATTATTGATAAAATTTATCCATATTTTCATTTTCAGGGATTTGTCTCGGATATCTTGCAAATATGTTCCTCCATTGCTAAAGGAACATGATAAAGGATTCACTACTTCATTATTTAGTGTTGTAAAGGTCTAGCATTGTGACTGTGTATTGAATGTTGTATGAGTATTTCTAGATGAACCATTTAATGAAGTCTTCAAAGGATTTTATACCCAGAGGCAGCTTGGAGAAACATTCCATGGTTTTCCCTCCCAAACTCGTAGGAAATAGTCTCATAAGATAGCTCTGATCATGCATGAAATCCATGTTAAAAGTGCAAGACTCTCTTACATGGTCTTGAGGATCTACATTTCTAGTGTATTTATCATATTTGGGTATTTCAATGTGTTGGTGAATAGATTTGTCTTCAAACATAAACACAAAAGTTGACTTCAAACACCCACAATGAAGCACAAACTGCACTAATAGTTGGACATATTATCATGGGGTTGATAATATTCCTCTGAATTATTTGGGTACAACTCCTCGTGTAAGATCTCCAATGAATTCATAAATCCACTTACAAAGATGCTTTTAACCCGAAAGCAAGAAAGGTATACAAACATCTACCCGTAAACACAGAAAAGATGTAAAGAAGCTAATCTAATAATAAAGTAGAAAAGAAAAATGGCACAAAGTCCATTGTTTCAGACCTTACGTTATAGAGAAAATGCAAGAAAGAAGGCATCACATTCTCTTCCAAATACACAAATGACCAAGGCTCAAAGACGAAATAACAAATATTTATTGTAATTAAATAAGACAATTAAATTCAGAGACAACTGAATCAATTCAAGATTGATTTCAATCAAAAGACAAACATTTAGACTCAAAGATCTGATATATATTTATCTTTCTTCTCTAAACATGCAAAAAGATGGCATAGATCTTCTTATTCCTGCACTCACAAATTACAATTTGAAAATGAAATCTCATTCCTTTCTCCCTGCAACTACAAACTAAAACTAGAAAATAAAACCCCTCTGCCTGCAGCCCAAAGTCTCTAGCCAAAGCTAAAAAAAATGGAACCCCTACTCTGTCTTTCTATCCTCTATTTATTTTCTTGCCTGATGATTCTTATCAGTTACAATAACTAATTCTTGAAACTGTTTCCACTCAAAACCTTTAATCTGTTTCCTTCCTTTCGATAATATGTATGCCTCCTTTAATTTGATATCTTCATAAACTATTTATGAAAATATTTTACAGATATACTTCAATGTTTTAAATGATATTTGGACAGGTGGCATAAGCCTACATTAGTCATAAATAAAAATATTCTTGATGCTGGGCAGATTTAAAAATATTTATGACAGTCAAATTAGGCCTCGGTGCGGGGGCAATAACTAATTATTCCACCGTTGGATTTCCTTAAGATTTGGATATGTTGTCAAAATCCTAGTTGTGCACAACTTTATTGGAGTGATTGAGTAAATTATGTCCAAGGAAAAATTTATGCATCTCTGAGTGGAGGTATATAAAAATGCCAAAATAATCAATCTTGCTGTATTAAGTTATCACCAATCTTTCACATCTTTTGCACTTGGTAATGAAGGCACTTAACCATTCTTATAAAAATAATATCAAATAGGAAAACATAATGCTTTTGAGTCTTGAATTTGGTTCACTATGCCTCTGAACTGAAATGAATCATGCTGAGCCCAAATGTTCCTACATGCACTTCCCTGCACTAATTTGAACCAATCTCAAACAGTGAACCACACCTTTGAACCCACGAACTTCTTGAACCATTTAGAACCTCTTGAACTAGTTTGAAACATTTTGAACTCTTTTCACTGTGGTTTAACAAAGTAAACTTGTGCTTTGAACCTGCATTCTGAATTTCTGAACCTCTGAACATGTGAATCTTCTTATGCAAACTGAACCACTTCGAACCTCTTTGAACTTTGGTTCGAAGTAGTTCAAAGAGGTTCAAGACCTTAAACTTGAAAGTTTATTTTCGGGGTCTATATGGGTACCAACACAATGTTTGGGGGAAATGGTGTCATTTTTAAGTCTTTGTCAAAAGGAAAAGGACATATGTGATCAAGTGAATAATTCTTCAAGGGTTTGTCCTTCTCTTTCTTAAGATCCTTGATTTTAGTTTGCAGAGCATAGAGTTGTTTAGAGATTAGATATAGGCATTTTGGGTTCCCTCATTTTTTCAGTTGATCTATGTCAAAATATTTAGGAAGTTTAACTCCCATAAAATCTAGGTGCATGAAATATCTTTCCTTGTCAGCCTTCAGGATTATCTCTACCATCTTTTGGAACCTTGTACTTTGTTGACATTTCTTAAGGTATTCTTCAGTTAGGTCTTCATCACTCTTATAAGTATCATGATTACTATGATTAATTTGATGATCACAATCATGATGTCATCCCAAATCATTCTCTTCATACGATATTCTATGAGTAGTTTGATCTTCTTGATTTGTCTAATTCAGTGAATCTTGATCAAATAAAGGGTTGATTATTGATGTATCTCCTTGTTCAAAGGTGATCATTCGATGATGAGGTGTGTTTCCAAGGTCTTGATAAATATGATATTGATTATACCTTGCGTTAACCATGAATTTAAGATGACCAAACTATAATCACAAGGTTCAATTATTTGATGTCCAATTTATTGATGAAGTGTGCAATGTTTGTCCAAAGATTGATTTTTCTTGAAAGGATATTTGATGTGATGTAGGAAGTCCTATGTGAGGGTTTTATAATCCCTCATGAAAACTCCCACAATCAAATGTTTGGAATGATAAGACAATATAAATGACACAAATGATAACTGATTGGGACAAGAAAAACTTGAGAAAATATGATAACAATGGGTTGATATTGTTTGGATTTTCAAACTTTAAGGATCTAACCTAAAAGAAGACTGAAATAGTTATCCAAATCACTCATCAAGTCTAACAGAAAGTGTATGAAAATGCCTTTTGTCCCCTATATGAGCTTCACTATACGAGCCAAGATAAAAGCTTTGTATAATGACTCTTAAGACCAAATATGATTTTTTGTGAGGGTTTATATGATTGAAAAACCATATACGATTCTTTGATGATCTTGATACAATAAAAGAAAAGTTTGGGAGCCTTAAAACCTTATACGATCCTAGACCAATTAAACAAAAACTAGATATGAAATTATGCAACCGATCATATGACTCTGAATACCAGGTGTGATTGCTAATGGGATCTATATGACTCTATAACTAGGTATGATTCAAGACAGATGTCAGTACGATTTTATGAGCAGGTGAAGTATTCTACCAATGAGTTTTTAATTTTGGAATCTGTGAATTGTTAATTTGTTTGAAAATGTAGGTGATTGTTTTAGTTTTAGTTACCACACATTCCAAATAGAAGACACAGATGTCAAGTCTCAAAATCCATAGCATCAAGTGTATGTTCTTTGGTCTTGAAGAAGTCCCGATTTTCACAAGTTTAACAAAATTAAGACATGATCAAGCATGTTTTACCACTACAAAATTTGTCTTAGTAATCAAAACCTTTGCCCACATCTTGATATTCCTTCAATTCACACAATTGTGTCACCCCCTAAAGAGTGCCCCTATTTTTTCCTTTCGCAAGAGCTATGTGTAATATGGTCAAAGGAGACTACATAATGAGACCTCCAATGCCATATTAACCTATTTAAAATGCTCAAGGGAATACATATGGTGAGTGTATTTAGGAGAGACTCTTCCCCCTCCTTACACAACGATAATGATACTTTCAGAGATGAATCAGGAAAGCCACTATTCTAGGGTTTCTAGTTAGGTCATTCATTTAAAGATATTGTATGAATCATACAAGGCCTCATGGTAGTGTAAACGCTATTTAGGTCCTATAGATCCTAGAGGAGACCAGGCACAAGATATATTTTCCCTTCGAGTTTTAACTCAAGAAGGTGTTTGATTATAGTGGGTGGAAGAGCTTGGATTTATCTTGTTCCCACTTGGGTTGTTCCCATGCTATTTTTTCCTCAACGACATGCCCTCTACAAGGTAAACATGAAATGAAAATAGATGACAAGTAGAGTTCTAGATTTCTGATTATCTTTCAAAGACAAGAGAATACTCTCCTACCCTAATTGCTTCTCCCAAGCATTTTTAAAAGTCTTCAAGAAATGAAAATGAAATGAAAATGGATGAAAATGAAAGTCCAAAATCAAGAAAAATGCTCTCTTCCCTAGAAACAATGTCGTACAATTCTTTGATGCACCCCAAATGAAATTTCCTAGATAGGATTAATGGCTACCCCCTATATGATCAATAAACCATATTCATACAATCAATACCAAATATGACTAAGGAGAGAGGTCTATACGAGTTTGTAAACTAGGTATGATCTTCAACACCAAGTACAATTCTCGATCACCCTTATATGATTTCTTTCTCAAGGACTTGCAAGTACAGAGAAATATTAGAAAATGACAAAAATTTAGGGCTTTAGCCCCATGGTGGACACCAAAAATGTGTGTGTGAATATTTGTCATTTGTCCTACAAAAAAAACACTTAAATGAACTATTATATCAATTGGTTAGTACAAAGAATATATCAAAATAGACTCAATTAACCAACTAAAACTAACTCATTGCTCCTAGACATAGAGAGTATGATTTTTCTCTCAAAATTGAGTATAGACTAGTGAATTGCTACTATGTAATGGAAAATTCTAATCTAATGCAACCAAATGTATGCAAATTAACATGATTATAGCTAGGATTCATCTTCTATATGATAGATTACACTAAGAGTTGAAGCTAAGATGCACAATTAAAACTAAAATGAGAAAAAAATGATAAATTAAACTCTCTAGATGCAATTTGACATGATCTTCCTAAGATGAATGAATGCTATATGAAAATGAGCTTTGAGTGATTACTTTTATAGGTTTGTGATTGATTTGGATGGCGAAGATGCATCCTTGTGGGATGTTTGGAATTGATTCTTAATTGGTCCATGTGATCAAAATTCATTAGAGGGAACTAAGTCATTTATCCTTTTGTGAGGTGAGTGTGTAATTAATAAAATTAAAGTAATTCCATTAGTTAATAAGTCTAGCAATGAGATTTAATGTTTTTTATTTAATAAATTCACTAGACTCAATTAATGAATTAATACATTTTGTTGATTCTTCCTTTGATTTTGGATTATTAATGAATTATGTAAGTAGTTGGATCTACCTAATTACACAATTAGACATAGGTTTTGAATGAATTGATGACTTTGATTGAGACTTGACTCTTAGACTAGGGTTTAATATAGATTAACTGATATTAGGTGCTAATGGTTAGACTAGACCATTTTAGAGTGATTACACACTCACCTTAAAAAAGGAAAAATGACTCCTCCCTCCATTAACCCTAGGGATGTGTAGACTAACCTTGAACAAAGCATTTTGAATATGCCTAACCTCCTCTCAAAGATTGTTGATCTACAACTCCTCTTGAAGAGAGTTAGACTCCCTATGTTTCCTAAAGAAGATATATTTATCTAGTCAAAAAATCCTTTAGGAGCCTTCTCGATAAAAAATGCTTACATTTCACTATTAAAATTCAGTGGTGACTCAAATAGATAGAAGAATGTTTAAAACCCACATTTCATCTCGAAAATCAATTTCCTCTGGTGAGCATCACTCCATGGTGAAATCCTAAGCTTAGATAACTTAAAGAAATGTGGATTTTAATTTCCTAATAGGTGTCCTCTATTAGAGTAATAAAGTGTTTACTGATTAATTGAATCATATTGATTTAATTATTTAGTCACTTACTACCTCTTTCGACTTAAGCTAAACTTTAGGCATATAATAATTAATATCTTTATTAATTATTATTATGCAACCTAGGGTTTTACCTTTTTAGGGTTTCTGATCTCCTTTCATAAGGATTGATCTCCTCTTGTTTTGTAACCTTTTCTGACATTTCATTATTGATTGCAACTTTTGTTTTTGCACATCAAGGATTTCTCCTCTCTCGTGGATCAATGCGTTCAGGCCTCCATAACTGTTTGCTTCTCTCTCTTTCTGTGACAAGTGTTTGTGTGCAGGTGTTCTTGGGAGCTGTGGGTTGTTTTTCATCAACTCCATCATGGTATCAGAGCTTCAGATCTACTTGCCCCTATCCTCCTTCTGAGAGATTCAACCGTGTTCGTCAGATCTGTGTTTTCAGAGAGGGTTTCCTGTCAGATTTGGGGGGGGGGGGACCTATTTTTCTAGTCATCGTGGCTTCAAACAGACCTCACAATTGCATTCAGAGCATCCAAGAACCCCAAGATCCATATAAAATTTGTCCAATTTGGACACAGTTGGAATCTGTGAGAATTTTTTTTTGCAATTGGCCCCGGCACAAATTCCAAGATGATCATTGATTTTTGGTGCACTTCTGGCCCAAACGGACCTCACAGTTGCATTCGAAAGGTCTGAGATACTCAAAATTTGTATAAAACTTGTCAAATTCTGACAAGTTCACCTCTGAGGCAAATTTTTTTTGGCTACCGGCTGTATGACCTTGGCACATATCTCGAGGCCAAGGTACAGTCGGTGAATCTTCAAAAAATAAAAAAATAATTTTTTTTTTTTTGTTTTGGGGGGTGCTACCCAGTGACCACTGCAGTCAGCAGCCAGTTAACTCCGCTGCCCGCGCCTGGAGACCGCGCCGCCTGCCCGCACCGCCGCAGATAGTGCTGCTCACCGTGACCACCGCCCGCGCCGCTCCACCCAACTCCTGAGCTCCTGGTCATATGGCCAGCCCCCAGTGCCAGCAGCTCTAGCCCCTGGTCACCCACGTGACTGGGGCTTATTTTTTTTAGCCCCCAGGGCATTGAGCCGTGATGGCCATTTGGACGTCAAATTTAGGCTCGTGTTTGCTGACATCAGCATACCTTTGCCCTCTTTTTTGAGTTTTTTAAGGGTACCTGAGCATTTTTTTGTGATATCTCAAGCATCTGGGATCGTCATTGGGCATACGATATATCGTAGAAAAGCTAGTTCCGAGCCCGATCCAAATTTGCAGGTATGGTTTTTTGATTTTTCCATTTTGATGCTCTTTTTTCTATCAAAGTCAGTCAGATGTTCTCTGTGATCGTGGCATTTCAAACCTCCTACCTTCCAGGATCTGTTTCTCTTGCATTCGGACTCTGTTTTTGGCAAATGAGATATTTTCGGAAAGCTCTTTTTGAGCTTTTATTAGATCTAATGGTTTCATGTGGTTTTTTGTCCTTTTTCTGACATCACCCATCCTTAGATCCTTGCAAACACCTACTTTGGGCCCTCTAGTGCATCCGTTGGTTTTTTGCTCATATCTTGAGCATACGATGTCAAAATTTGGCAAACAAGATATTGTCGGAAAGATAATTTTGAGCTCTTTCTAGATATGGAGGTTATATTTTCTAGTTTTATTTTTTTGATGGTGTTTTTCTCTGTCAAAGCTAGATCTTCAGTTCTGCACTCCGAGAGCTCTATCTTGCACATCCAGACTTCATTTTTGGAAAATGATATATCATTGGAAAGCTTGTTCAGAGAGATTTTTAGTGCTATGAGTCATTTTTCCAAATTCTACTCTAGGTTCATTTTATTTATATTCTTTCTTTTTTGTAGTCTGGTGGATATCTTGGTTGTTTCAGGTCTTGGGATCTCTTCCCTTTGAGGGATGGCTCGTCTTAGGTTGTTCTTTTGGTTCAGCAGCCTTTGATCTTCTTTGAGTAGTGTATACTACACTTTTGTAGCATTCTTTTATGCACACGAACTGAGATAAAGTGCCATTCTATTTCTTTGATGGGATCTTGCACATGTTCATGCTATTTGTACTTGCACTCCATTATAAAGTGCCGGGGGGGTTTGATGTTTGTCTTTGTTTGCCATCTTATTTTGTCATGTGAGTGTTCCTCCAACGACATTAGCCTCAGGTATCTTTATTTGTGTCTGTACTCTCTCTGCACATTCGATGTTTCAAATTCATCTTCATCATGCAGTTCATATTGGATGATCTTTTCAGTGTAGCTGTCATTACTCCCTTGTCAGCAGTATGGGGGGGTTTCTACTGTTGGTTCTACTACTTCCTTGGTTTGATTGTGTGAGCCATGTATTTAGTATTTGATCCTATGTACTAGGCAGTTGCAGTGGCTGGGTACCTATGCATTCTAGTGAGATGGATCATTTACCATATGGACACTCTTTTCTTTCCTATTTTGGATGCACTCTTCCAGATTTGATTGATCAGCTCTTCAGACTTTTGGTGTTTATGCCATCTGTATCTTCGAGTTCAGGTGTTTGCCTTTGTTTGCTTCCTGATTTGAGTAGTGTTATTTGAGGGTACTCATGTAGATTACAGTCTTCTCTACCTGGTCATATTTCTATGGAGGATCTTCAGATCATCAGTTTCTTCTTGACAGAGTTTGTAGTTTCATGCTTCAGTGATGTTGTACATGTTCATCTTTATTCCTATTTTCTGGAACATTCCTAGTTTTGGAGGCTTCTTCAGTCCTTCAGACTAGTCTTTGTCTCTTTTTGGAGTAGAGTTTTTCCCATGTGGTTTTCTCTATTTCTCTGCTTTGTAGAGACTCTCTTTTGTACTTGGGTACTTGATCAGGCCTTTGTTGCCGGGACCCATTTGCTTTCAGTAGTTCTTTCTAGGTTTTTAGCTTCTCCCAAAGTTTATCTTAAGGGGGGGTGTTAGAGTAATAAAGCATTTACTGATTAATTGAATCATATTGATTTAATTATTCAGTCACTTATTACCTCTTTCGAATTAAGCTAAACTTTAGGCATATAATAATTAATATCTTTATTAATTATTATTATGCAAGCTAGGGTTTTACCTTTTTAGGGTTTCTGATCTCCTTTCATAAGGATTGATCTCCTCTTATTTTGTAACCTTTTCTGACATTTCATTATTGATTGTAACTTTTGTTTTTGCACATCAAGGATTTCTCCTCTCTCATGGATCAATGCATTCAAGCCTCCATAACTGTTTGCTTCTCTCTCTCTTTCTGTGACAGGTGTTTGCGTGCAGGTGTTCTTGGGAGCTATGGGTTATTTTTCATCAACTCCATCATCCTCTATGAAATTAGGATGAGGAAACTATCTCCCATATCTTTATTCACTATCATTTTTTTTCCAAAGTTTGGTAGTACATATTGTAGAAATATGACATCCAAAGGGTTTGTTAAGGGGATCTACAATAATTTGTGCTTGGTTGGAGAAGTCCATCAAAACACCCTCTTATAGTTGTGGAAGAAAATTCCTCCTCATACTTGTTGGTGTCCATGGAAAAAAAGAAACAATAGGATATTTAGAGAAAAGAGGAATAGTGTTGAAAATGTGTTGATTATGCTGGAAAAAATCCTTTTAGAAAACATTACTATCAGTAGGTGGAAAACCCCTAGTGAACCACCTTCTCAATGGGACAACTATTTGGTTACAACTTGGAAACTTCCAGAGGAATTTAGGAAATTTGATAATTCTAAAAAGGTTTCCAGATCCACCACTATTTGGAAACTTCCTCGAGTACCATGGTGTAAACTTAACTTCAATGGTGCTTCTAGAGATGGTAAGGTTGCAGGAGGATGCATCATTAGAAATCATGAGGGTTCTCTCATTACTACCTACACAAGGCATTTACATGACTTCACCAACAATCAAGTTGAGGGCATGAACCTACTCTAGGGTCCTAAATTCTCCATATCAATACGATTTCAAAATTTGGAAATTGAAGGAGATTAACAATAAATAATCAGAGTCACCAAAGGGACAAGGTCCCCTAGATGGATTGTCTAGGGAATAATTGATTATATTCATTCTCTTCTTAATGGGTTTGATGATTTTACCATTTAGCACACTTATAGGGAAGATAATGTGGCTACAGATCACATGGATGCATTAGGTCCAGATCAAGTTGGCCTAAGATGTTGGAGAAAGGAGAGTTCATTACCCCTCGAGAACTATCACCTTTCTAAGGAAAGATACACCAATGAAAATCTCATGAGGATGAACAAAGTTTGTATTTGGACACTAATTTAGGGCTTCTTGGTTTTGCATGGCATTATTGGTGGGTATTCAATTTCTTCCCATTGGCGAGCTTAAATCATTATAATTTGAAATTGCCACATGAGAAATTCCATAAAAGATTATGTTTCCCCTATATTCATTGTGATGAACTTACAGGGATGAAAAGTCATCATTTTTTGGACCCCCTCAAAAAAGTGGGATCTTTACTAGCTAGGGGCATTTGGTTAAATCTCTCATTGTCTCTAAATTTTTTTTTTCTCCTAGTCATTACCTAAAGATGGACTATTTACACAATGAAACTACTATTTTGGATTTGGGTGAAGACCAAGGCATGAAGTTTAATAAATGCACACATTATTATCATTTATCTTTCCTTTATGCAATCATTTCCAATGCAAGATTAAATTTGGGGTTTTTTCACACAACGGTACTAACAACTTCTCTTTCTTGTGCACTATTCCTTGTAACTGCCATTGCTATTTTCTCTGTGTTATCATGGGAGGGGGCCGTATTAGAGTGGATATTGATAAGTGTGAAGAATGGAAGAATGGTGGTACTATCTGGCATATTTGCAAAGAGGGCAAAATTTCTCAATTTATGAAATGCATGATTGGACATGATGAAAGTTTGTCCAAATAATTTGTGTGCTCTTGGTTGACAAGAAGGGTTTCGATGGGGGCATATCCTTCAAAGTTAATGAAGATGTAATTTTTTAGGATACTGGCCTCTAACTGAATGGGAGCAAATGGAAAAAAGACCAATAAAGTCTCATACATGGAAATCCTTAATAAAATTTTCCACGGTGGTGAATGTGTTAAACTTCGAGGAGGCTATGACTAAGAGAAGTTACCTGAGTTGTGGGACAATGTGTGCCTAGTGGTCATGAAGTATTTTACTTTGGAGGGGCATTTTTGTGTGTATTATTACTACTATATCCCCTTTCTAAATAATTTTAGAAATCAAAATATTATTTCCATTCTTTTTTACCTGTTACATTCCCTTGAAAGTACTATGAAAGATGTGGTTGAAGCTAAAAACCTTGGTAAGAATTTTACTATATTGCACCAAAGGGTTATGTTTAGATTGTATCATTTTCATTTATCCCTTTATCCTCCTCATTCTATTATTGTTGAAGAGGTTCCCACATCCTCAACCCCATATTCATCTAGTATCATGGATACCCTAAGCCCTAGTAGAAAATAGTTCCTTAAGAATCCCACCTAGAAAGCTATATCCCAAGACCCATCACCTGATTATAATAAGGTTAAACATGAAAAAAATAAGAAAAGGGTTGCCCCTCCTTTAAAAACTAGAGCCAAATATATACTAGAAGGATAAATTTAACCTCCACTAAATTGACTCTGATATTGAGATTTTAGAGGAAACCAACACTCCCAATAGGTCTACCAGACTTTCCATTAAACTCGAAAAGGAGATAAATGTTAAAGAGGTCTCAAATTTTGATGACGGGGGGAAGTGAAAATAGGGCCAAGGAAAAGAATATTGTGGAGGAAGAGAATCTTTTGGCTTCTTCTAGTATCTCATCCCATGTCTTGGTTAGTATCAAATTGTAATTTGTTGAACCTATGAAGTAGGAGGTTAAGGTTATGTAGGTGGTGACTGAAAAAGACAAAGCCTCAGTGAAGGGAGAATGTAGTAAGAATGATTTGGTCTAGGAGGAGGTCAATAAGATGAAAAATAAAATGGAAGAGGTGGAAAAGAGACTTTACAATGTTTCTCACTTTTCCTAAAGGTCATGCACAATTCTACTTGCACTCTTTGCATGCTTCAAACTGACAGTGTCAATGGAGATAATGAAGAAGTTGACCACAAGGAACTATTTAAGTTTCTCACATTAGACCGAGATACCATGACACTGGAAAAAGAATGCATGAGGAAGAAAGACTACGCAAGATCTCCCTATTAAGTTTTTGCATTACAACTAGTTGCGGCCACTATGGCCTCGTTATTCTTTATTTAAATTTATATGATATTGTTCAAACCTATGATGTCTCTACAATAGGGTGTGATCCTCAATGGTCAATATTTAAGAGTGTTATTATTATGATGATTACTTTGTTGGACACTAACTTAGTATTTTGATAATGGTTATTATTTAGTCAATATGCCTAATGCTAGTGGTAGGTTAGCTATTTCTCTGATGAAAGCTAATAAGATGGGTTCTTCTCAGTTATTGTGTGTTGTTTTTTATATGGATGTTAGGGTATCTAGTTTTATCATTTCCTATGTGTTTGACCTATTGTTGCTATAAATATGTTGTTGTTGTAACTCTATTTTTTATTTTCCATCTAGGATTGTTTGTAAAAGGGACAACACCCTTGTTTTGTTGCATTTTAATATAAAAATAATAAAGAAATACTTTTCTAACAAGATGCTTTTTAAACTGATTTCCAATTTTTACCAGTCCATTTATAGAGTGAAGGTTTTTCTTCCAAACCTTTTTAGTTAATTATCCTCGAGGTTTGAGATGCATGATCCAATAATGTGTTCGAGGTGATTATATTAACACCTTGAGAAGGCATCAAAGACTATATTTCCCTCTAGCATAATTTATTTTGTTTGTAATTAAGATGACCAACATAAACCAAATGTGAGAGCTATTCCACCTTCTTGAGCATTTTTGATGATTGAACCTAGAAAATCAATAATTGACTTCTTGCTCTCCTTTCAAATTTTCAATCTAGTTATGCCTATTTATTTTGGGTCATGTTTGAGAAGTACCTGGTTTTGACACAATTTCTCAAAAATGTTCTGTGTATTAAAAGAATAACCATCTTACCATTTATTAAATTCTTTTATTTAGAACTCTATCATCTTAGAGATTGCATAATAAGATTAGTTTCATTTAGTAAGGTCTTCATCAGCTATGTCAACCCAAATCCTTTGTTGTAAATTTTTTCTTCTATTGCATAGAAACTTACTATATAATAAAATACTTTTCTTTTCTTATCCTTATTAATTTATGATTATTTTAAAGAATCATTTTTTCTAAATTTTTCTTCTTACAAGAACAAGATGTGGAATTTCTCTCTTTTTACAATGAGGCCAACATTTTTAAAAAGTTTCTCTAGAAGAGATATGTCATGCTTTTCTCTACGTATGATAAGTTAAAAGTGGTCATCCATATCATCAAAAAAATCCAACCTTTTTAAATACATGGTCATCCATATCTTATGGAAAAAGAATATATAAAAATATCATCTACTTTTAAAATATCTTTTATTTGATATTGATATATTTCTACCCCAATAAATAGGCTTGTCATTTGTTGTTTGATAATATTTAAGTCAATTGGTTCTGTTAATCAAACTCAATCCTCAAATTCAACTAATATGATAAAAAAAGGTTGAAAAAACCATTTCAATCATAAACTCCACTAGATAGACATCCATCAATATCACTGCTTTCTTTAATTCACACTTTTCTATTTGAAAATAAGATAATAAAAAAAATAGAATTTGATGGTGCCATAAAAAATATGTAGGCATCTTTCTTTTGCCATATTCTAAGGCAATTAAATTCCACTCAAATATTATGACTTAAATCATGATTTTTTTTTTTCAAAATTATAGTTTTCATTTTGAACTTTGATTTATATAGAACAATACTTTATAAAACTTTTAACATAAAAAAATTAATAAAATATTGATTTATATATTTCTAAATGATTTATTTTTTAGAACTATTTGTATTATTTTTCAATTTTGTCAATTTAATTTATCAAATAATTGCTATACATTTTTACTAATAATTTAAATATAAATAATAATTTTATATAAATATTAAAAACTTTTACAATTTATTTTATAATTACAAAAATAAAATCTCTTATATAAAAAATTATGATTAAAATCCCTTTTATAATAACTTTTATTTTTATAATTAACAGTTTTATTTCTATAATTAAAATAATTTACTTTAATAATTTTTACTTTATAATAAATTTTATTCTTAATTATAATTTTACTTCAGAAATCTCAATTTTCCCATTCTGTCAATAATTTTTTCTTTAAAAACTTTATGCAGGAAATACGCTCTGTTAATAAATTTTTTTTATGCAGGTTACAAATATTTCCAGCGATACGTCCTACTATGGGAGAAAAAATAAGGGGCAGAGTTGGGGGAAAAATATCACTTATTAATCTTAGAAAGCATAGTAAAATAATTGACTGGTGAAAAAAGAAACAACAGGGTAAAATCCAATCACAATGACATCTTATTTGAAGCATTGTGAAGCCAACCATCAAGTTTGATAAGCTAGTGAGGAATAAAGATCAACAAATTGGATAAGTTTAATGGTTGTGCTTCATTTTTTAAACCTCAACTGTTTCACATAATAAACATGTTTGATATAATTAATTAAATAGGGCTCTTAGTTTGGGACTCTATTTTATTCAAGATGTTATGCCAATGGATTTTAGCCATCTTTCAAGTGACATTCATTTTAGCTCTTGAACTCAATTTTAAAAGGTTCTAAGGGATTTCAATTTCAATTCAAGATGGGTATTGTAATATGGCTATGCATTTGTGGGACAATTAACGCATAGTGTTATGAATGAGGTTATATTCAAATTTTAGAAGTCTACTCAAGTTCTATTTAGTCAAAATATGATGTGTTGTCTCTTTCAAGGAACACACGGTCAAATATGATGATTCTTGTTTTCTTATTATCATAACTTTTTAAATTTGAATATTCTAATATTGCATTTCTTTATGAGAGTTTAAATAAAAATATCTCTATAAAAGAAATTCATTAATAGTTGTCACGCAATTATATAAAATTTATGTATAAAAAAGATAGAGTTCGATTGTAAAACAAATCCGCTAAAAAACAAAACAAGTCTTTCTATCAAAATCCAACCACCTTGGGACAACCTTATAGATGTTCAATACTAAAATTTAACTTCTTGTGTAAAATATATCCCAATTATCAACAGATGAGCTTAAGAGGCTCTATAATGAATAATTCATAAGGCACAACACTTGCTAAAGTTTTTATAAATGTGGTAGCTAGCTAAGTGATCTTAACATTGGAATAAATTGCATGATTCAACACACTTGAGTTGGAGTAGTACTAGGATGTT
The DNA here is from genome assembly GCA_027943335.1 of Chamaecyparis obtusa. Taxonomy (NCBI): domain Eukaryota; kingdom Viridiplantae; phylum Streptophyta; class Pinopsida; order Cupressales; family Cupressaceae; genus Chamaecyparis; species Chamaecyparis obtusa. Next base: position 522,510 of record BSBK01006923.1, on the reverse strand, counting down.
TGACCTCTTGATAATTCCCAATGCTTCACCCCTGTGAGCATCACCTAGATGAAATGAGTGTTAACTGTACCATTAATAATTTAGCTTGCTGTGGAAAATTTCTCCTAGTTATTAATACTAAAATTATAAAAAAAAACTAATTTATCTATGGTATACAAATGACCCTATAAAAACAACAAATTGAGACTTAACAAAATATTTAACCTCTTTCTAGCCACAACCTTTAGCCTCCACACCTATTACAACTTGAACCCACACCTATAAAGAGGTATGCTTCTTATCCTAGATTAGGTGTCATCATAAAGGTCACTAAATGAATTGTCTTGATACCTCAAAACATCCATTAGGAGGAGAGTAATCATCGACCCATGAATATATTAAAAAGTAGTCTTGACAAAAAGAGGTAGGAAATTCCTTTTGTGAATACACCGCATGTATCTCCTTACAAATAGCAATAATTTCTTCAAAAAAGCCTTTTTCAAGGGGCTTGTTAATATGCATGAAACCATCCTCCAATATTTTACATAAGAATATATTTAAAAAAAATTAAAAATCTAGAAAAAAAAGGTACCCCGTCTAAGAATTTTTTGAGAAGATTGGCCCAAAGCCCATGCGCTAACTAGTCTAAGATTTCCCCTTGCTACCAATCCATCAAAATTTAGCTTGGAAAACACCCTCTAAAAGATGTTTCTAGGAAGTAGCTAATCTTGGTCTCGTTTTCTAAATTACCCCATTTATAGGAGTATACATGTCTTTCTTAACTTGACATTTAAGAATGACTTTAATCCTCTTTCCTATAACAATTTGGTCACACTCACTACCTCAATTATTTCAACAACTCTCCTTTTGAAATTAGTTTTAATTTATACAATTCACTTTTAAATTATTCTAGAATCCACTTCAAACCTTTTAAAGCACCTTTCTATACTAAGTGTTGACCTCTATTTCTATTCTTTTCATAAATATACCCATCACCTTGTTGCTTTTTTTCTTTGTGCATTGATTTTCTTATGCAAAATATAGTTATAACTACTTTGTGTATCCTCCTTGTACACACCACCTATCTGAGTATGTTATGTTCTCTCTCCAAACATTGGTCCCCAAGTTGTGGCATGATAAACTCCTTAAATGGTACATGTCAATGGTTTTATCACATCTACATTAAATTTTTTCCTTAATTTATTCTTATAACCACATATTTACAAGGTTATTCCACAATATTTCTAGGAAAAAAGTATATTAATATCCCTTTTATCAATTGCTTTAACATTTATACTTTTAGTGGCCATTACAATAAAATGGTAAATATGGGTTTTGATATTTTATTATTCTTTCTAAATCAACATCTTCATCATTGGTACTAGACCATGCTTCAATAGCACAAGAATTTATGTAATATATTTTTTGAAATATTTGATGATAACTTCCACATGTATTATAAGTTCAAGCAATGGATGTTGAATCCCTTTTATTTATCTCCACCCACAACCCTTAAAAAATATCCCTTGCACCACCCATTTCACATGTTGACCCCTATAACCCTTCTACTCAACTCTCAATTTCTATATAAAAGTATTAATTCAAACCACTCCTTTGGATCTAGAGAGTCTTATACAAATAATTACCAAAAAAATTGCCTTACTTTACTATGGAACTTCATGAAATATCTAAGGCTATTTATAAATAAAATAATTAATTAGGAAAGTTATGCACCCACAATCCATTTCTACAAATATGTCTCTTTCAAAACATCATGCAATTGGAACCAATAGAGGAACACTTAAAAAATTAATACATGTATTAACAAGTTGATAGCTATTAATTTAGTACATGAACACAAAATACAAGAAAAGAGAAGTCTCTAATGTTGTGAATTACAAGATGCAAAATGGTAGAAATAATCCAACAAGCTAAATTTTATCCCACCTTCCCCTCACTTCCACCAAACAGTCAAGTAGTGGAAATAACACATAATGATTGATGAAATTCACTATCACCCTTCTCATGGATTCAATGCTTGGGATTTTTTTTTTCTACATTAGATTGTTAAAATTAAAGGTAATTTATTGATTAAAAAATATATACTCTTTGGAGATCATACTAAATTGATTACCTCATCCATTCATCTCTTTAACTTCAATAGGATGAAACCCTAAGACAAATTAAAAGTTCATATTGTTGATATTTTGAGGTATTATAAAACAATTGACTCGCATGGCATCACCATCACACACTGCTTTTATTGTTATATAAATAAGCGCCATGAGTCATTAAAGACATGCCATATCCATAGTCCATTACATAAATTGTAAAGTTTCTTAAAAGTCTATATTGTACAGCCTTTTTTCATCAATAATTTGAAGCACACTTTGTGATCCACTATCATATTAAAAAAAAAATCACCCTTTCTTGATGATAGATCATATAAGAAATCATCATTTTCTTGATGGTAGATCATAAAGTGTAATACAAAATATTTCAATACAAAAAATTATACAATTATTTTGTAAAATTTTACAATTTGAACTAGAAATCACCCTTAAAATTTGTGGCATTCATATTATACCTTTATTTGCCTAATTTTTAAAAGATGCAATATTTCTACAATCCATATATCCCTAAAACAGTCACATATTTATATCTATATGTATTCTTATTTCTTATATTTTTAACTTATTTTAAAAGACAATAATCATATACTGGATAAATAGTAAAGAAAATAATTAGATTTTGGATAAATAGTCAATAAAATAACTAAATATTAAATAAATAATAAATATTATAATAACTAATTCCAATAAGAATATTTTTAAAATTTTTTTTAGATACATAACTTTTCTATATTATGGTGATGTTATTTCAAACGATCATTGGAGATAAATGAACATATATACATCAAATTTCTATTAATCTAATAACTATTCAACTATATATCTTTATTATTATAGTGAACGGTCTTAGGATAATTATATGCCATATTTTTTAAATTATATTTGTTAATTCATAGTCTCTTGGAGGGCATAACATGTAGTGATGGTGTGCTTACAGTTTCAAAAGGTTAAAGATGGTCAAAAAGTTAAATCGTTAAGTCGTCACAACTTTGTTTTCTTATGTATTTTTTAAGATTCTTAATATTTTCTTTTTTAGTTATTTTTGAAATATTTCTAAGTTCCTCAAGCTTGTCCTTAAATGACAAGCTTTGAAATGTATAGATGGCTAAACTCAAATATGATACTTAAGTTATTTAAATATTTATGTTCATATTAATTTGATAAGAACTATACTTAGAATTCTATAATGGAATTGAGATATTAATTGTAAAAAATAGAAAATCTATTTAGATTCATGCACATTGATATTTTTCAGATGTCTATTTTTTTCCTTTCAAATGCTTAGACATTATAAATTCACACTTCTAACATCCAAATATTTAAAATAAGTGTGATTGAATAGGATAACTATTCTTAAAAAAATAACATTGACTTACAAATAGATCTCAAATCAATATTTTGACACATTGACACAAACTTTAATATTTCCTATTGATGCTTTGGACTGCTTTCAATAAAATAGATTTTCATCAAATTTTTTATGTGTAATAAGCCTACAAATAAAATCAAATAGTATACCAAAACTATTTATAAATTAGTAACAAAAAATATTCAAGGTATGTTAGATGGATGTTATGTTTGCCTCTTTTAATGGAGAGCTAGAAGAAGAGGTTTACATTGAGAAATTGGAAGGCTTCCAGTTGTCAGATGGTCTAGATATGGTTTGCATGCTCAAAAAGGCACTTTATGGAGTCGAGTGCACACTTGGAGCTTGGTATGCTAGGTTGGATATGCATTTTCTATAACAAAATTTCAAAAAGGGTACTACAGATAGCAATCTCTATTTTAAGGTTGAAGATGATAAAATGTTGATAGTAGTAGCATATATTGATGACATCATATTTGGAGGAGATGTTGATATGTGTAATATATTTGTTGAGGATATGTATGAGTTTGAAATGTTTATGATTGACGAGTTAAATTTATTTCTTGGTCTTCAAGTTATTGAGATGAAAGATGATATTTTTATTTCTTAGACCAAGTATATCAAGGAGATGTTAAAAAATCTTGGAAGGGAAGACTGTAAACTAGTTAGGACCCCCATGACTACTGGGAGTCACTTAAGAAAGGATGATGAATATTCTGAAGTTGACCAGAAGCTCCATGGATCTATGATTGGTGGAATATTGTATTTGACTACTCCAAGGCCAAATATTATGCATGTAGATTTCTTGGTTTCAAGATATCAAGCTAATCCAAATAAATCACATGAGAATGAAGTAAAAATAATATCTAGATATTCAAAAAAAATCTAGACTTTCAATTATGGTACAACAAGGATAATGAATTTTCTTTGAATTTTTTTATTGATTTTGATTAGGAAAGATGTGCAAATGGTAGAAGAAGTACAAGTGAAAATGCATTTTTCTTAGGAGATAGGTTGGCCTCTTGGATGAATAAGAAGCAAGAATCAATGCCATTATTTGTTTTGGAGATAGAATATATTATAGAAACATCTTGTTGCACACATGTTTTATGGATGAAATATACCCTAATAGATATCAAGGTAGTATATGATGAAGCAGTTCCAATTATGTGTGATAACACAAGTTCTATCAATATTTCAAAGAATTCGATGATATATTAAAGGGTTAAACACATTTCTATCTAGTATCGCTTCTTGAGGCATAAAGTTGCAGAGAAATAATTTAGATTGGAGTATGTGCCTACATAAGATCAAATTGCAAATATCTTCACTAAGGTACTATCAAAGGATACTTTTGAGTATCTCCAATAGAAGTTTGGGTTTTTTTCCCCTCCTTCAAACTAGGTGCATTAGAGTGGTGCATCTTTTAGGGGGAGAATTAATGTCTATCTTTTGTCTCCTAGATTGGTGTGGTTGCTTCTCTTAGGGGGAGTGGTGAAGGTTGTAGTTTCTTGGTTGTAGGAAATTTTTTGTAGAGATGAGTTGTCCCAGTTATGGGGAGTGTTGTTGCTGGTATAGTGAGAGAATTATAGTAAAGATATGCCCCTATAAGGAGGAGATATATATCATAGATATAGTAAAAAATATTTCAATGTTGCACCCTTTTCCTTTGATGTCAAAGGGAGAGAGAAATACAAATTGTATTTTATCACGCTGTTATTTTTCATTGGTATTTCCATCAATAACAAGGGGGGGACTGTTAGCAATATTTTTTCAATGCTTTCATTGATGTCAATTTACTGTGTACATTGATGTCAACCTAATGAAGAGTTGTATGAGTTTAGTATTGTGCCTAATGAAGAAGAGTGCCATATGTGTATGAAGATAAGTATTCAGTGTTAACATGTTTGTCAACCTTTCATGTGAACAAAGTATGTCTGGCTTATGGAAAGTTGAAATTTGTAGGAAATTGTATTTGAAGCCTGTCATTGGATGTTCAAATGGTGTTTTGATGTTTGGTGGTGATGATAAGTTAGTTTGTGGTATATCCAAAAGCTGACAAGTATGAAAATTCAACATATGCAGGAAAGAGTATTTGAAGTCCTTATGGGAGAATGCTCTACATTACTCCACATAAAAAGTTGGTAAATTGCAATCTTGGTGTTGCCATGAATTATTTATGAATGTTGCACTATCCTACTTTCAGGTCCATTAAAGTTCAAAGGTTAGAGTTGTGTTTTTTTGTTGATAGTGAGGTTGGTTGTCAAGAAAAGTTTGGGACTGGTCCAAAGAATGCTCTACATTGATGTTTCTAGATGTGCAGTTTGGTGGACATGTTCCCAATGTTTGTGTAATGTTCTAGTTTAGATATCTTGTGTTGGTTTACTCTAGAAGTGATGTTTCTTTGTGCTCAACATTATTGATTACGTTGGTCTCTAGACACCTCAGTTTATTTTGGTAATGTGGGCTATAACTTATTGGTTTGGATATGCTTTGAAGGAAGAGTTAAGAGGTTGATATAGATATTTTCGTGGTGTGTTGTGCTTTGCATGGAGTTATGAGAATTGGAGAATTTTTTTGGGCAGACTCATTAACATTTTCTTATGCTTTGCTACATGTTATGTTTAGCGTTGACCTTGGAGGATGTTGTGGTGCATGCCCTTTGATTAAATTATTTGTGAAATACGTGTTATACTTTTTTTGGGCCCCCTTTATCTCTTGGGGTGGGCCACATTAAGTACAAATATTTTTGGTAGTTGACTTTGTATAAATAGTGCTTATCTCTATCACGGCTAACCTAGTTATGCTATTGGATGATCAAGTTGATATGTGTGTGTGTGTGGATGGTTGATTTGAGGTGTGGATTGACTTGGATTGAATGTAAAGTTAGTGTAATGCAAATGTGAAAGAACAAAGGTGTGAGTGTGATAGTTTGATAGAGTTGTTGCAGTGATTGATTAGGAGATCCTTCATCTTTTCAATTCATCATATTCTTATGCCTACTAGAAGCCAGTAGCTCTTTTGGTAGCTTGTACATACCTATATCTTGCCTCAAAGAATTTGTTCTCTTCAATTATTTTCAAGTTCTTTGTATCTTTCCCTAAGCTTTGTGCCTTAGCCTGCAAGTCCTTTTCAAGTGCAATGTGCTCCTTGGATTGTACTATAAAACATTTGTAATCTTTTACTCATATTGTAAGTATGATTTTCATTGTGTTTTTTCCCACATTAGGTTTTCCATGTAAAAATATGGTGTACATGTGTTTGTGTTGTCAATGAAATATCTTTCATTTATGGTTAGTTGGATAAAGATAAATAATGAGTGTTTATGATAGAAAAGTTTTAAGATTTAGTCAAGACTAATTCAACCCCTCTCTCAATCTCGAGGTATGTTCAACACTTGTAACATATTCTCATTGAAGAGTTAAAGCATTGTGGTTTAAATTTTCATAGGAAGGAGTTGAAGAGAAAGGAAAGACAAAATATTTCACCCATGGAGATAAGGAATCCATCTAGCTTCACCTAGATAATATTGTATCCATGTCTTCTACTAGTCCAAGTAAAATAAGAACTCCAAAGATCTAGATAAACCAAACCAATACTGATAAGAAAATTAGCAAGATTCACCGTGCTATATAAATAGTCTTCCAAATCTACCATTTTCTCGGAGGAGAACAAAGTGGTGTTAAAATATCCCCTAAGCATGCAACTATCACTCATCTTACTTTTGAAGTATAAAGACTATCCCACAACTATTTTTTGGCTAATTTTGAATTGTGAGCATAAATATTAATAAGGTCCCCACTTTGTTTAGTCATCGAATATTAAAAGGAAACAATAAGCTTTTTGCTTATATAAATTCATTTCTTCCACCAATATAGTGGGATTCCAAATTCTAGCAATACCTCCCAATGCACCTTCCATAGGGCTAGCACAAAACTTAGCAATAGCCACAAGTTTTTAATAATTTGAGACTCTCATCTTAACTTCCCGAATCCTTAAAATATCCACCTTATTTTACAAAATACAACACTTGACTTTTTTTTTAAAGACTATTCAATCCTCATATATTTCTACAAAGAATTCTAATTAGGACATATAGAAGAAAAAATAACAATATACCAAATCCTAGATGAAATAATTGAACCATAATGTGGGGAACCTTCACCAACACACTTCTTATTTTTCATTTCTTCTATTATATATTACCTAACAATTTTTTTAGATTTCTATATTTCCAATCACTACCTCTCTATCAACCTTTGTTTCTCTAGTATCCCTTTGAGAAGCTCTTCCATATTTACTTGCCCCTCCCACATCCAATTTTTTCTTCTTCCTATGTTTCCCATTAAACAAAGTCCATTCCACCTTAGCATTACCATGTGAGGGATTAATAGAAGAAGAAGGTAGAGTATTGCTCCAAATCCCAACAAAGAAAAATATTCTTCAATTATTTTATTTGATCCAATAGCATTTTCCTTCAAATCAAGAGATTCTACAAATCCCTTATTTAAGCCAATTTTATCTTCCTTATTTTTATTCACCAACATATTTGATTGAGCATTGATATAATTATCCATACAAATTAAAAGATTATTTTTAGTCAGCGGCACAATTAGTTCTATAAGAACCTCTTCATGTTTTTTTTTCTCAAATATTATCAATTTCCCCTTCTTTGAGTTGTTGTGAATTCAAAGTATCCTATATTATTCTTGGATTTATATCATCCCTCTTTTGAACTACATCTTGAAGTGATTTAGCCTCCTCATTTTGTCCTTTCTCTTTTTGCTTCTTATGCACAAGTGGATGGCCATAAACTCATTGTTCTTCATAAACAAATGATTGTTCCTATCCTTTGGCTATTCTAATATTTTTTTTAAATCTTTAGAGTCCCTATCCAATGCCTCATCATCCCTCAAAGAATCATTCTTTTATTAATTTTTTTCTTTCTGGAGATTCCTATTCTTAGGTAGTCCCTCACCATTCTCTAAATTTTTTGAAGGAGAGCCCTAAGTAACCATACCCTTCCTTTTAGACTTTTCTATTCTAACAAAAAACCTTAGCATTCTCACATTATACAAGTTGGACACATCTTCCATATCTTGATTTTAGGGTTCTATGAGTAAGAAAAACATTATTCATAACAACATTTTGACACATTCTAGAAAAAATCAATTTAGAATTTCGTTGTGTAACCTTGTCCATTGCCAACAAATGGCCAAGAAAATTTTCTATGTATTGGAAATATATAAACTTCCAAAAGTCCATTGTTAACCTTGACAACCTAATCTAGATAGGGCAACAAATCCTAGATCTGTAGAAGGGTCAAATCTTGGCTTCCATTTGCATGAGGATAGAAAGTTCTTATAACTATAATCAAAAGCCTAAAGGCCACCTATTAGAACCTTAATTAGATCCTCGCCATTAAAAATTTGAAACAAAATTAACTCATCCAAGTTATATCAACAATAGTAACACTGCCCTTTAGCTTCCTAACCAAACTTGCCCATATTTTACGAATTTGATCAACATTAGGTCTAAAAGCAAGGAGCTTATCCACCAACACATTGTCTAAACCTGCAATCATTGCATCCATTAGATCATCTAGCACATCAATTGGCAATCCTCCCTCCAACTAAGTCACTAAGTGGACCAAGCCCTTATCCATTTTCTAGAGATTTTTGTTTAATGAGTTTTTTAACAAAAGAAATAAGATCCTCAACAACAACCCCCCAAAAAAGCTATTCCTACCTCCTTACTAATAGCCTTGGAAATAGAAAAAAACATGTGTATTAGAAGGAGGATCCTCTAAAAGGTCACTCTACAGGGTCCATAATTCAAGAAAACTATATAAAGCCTTCAAAAATTTTCAAAATTTTAAAGCATCACAACATTATCACTTAAATCAATTAGTTATAAGATTAGTTACAATAAGGTTATATTGAAGGTCAAAGCCATTTGTGGTTGGAGGAATATTATCATCTTTAACTAACTTCTCACTTGTCAATGGTACCTTACATAAGAAGCACCTATTTTTTTTGTGTCCTTTCTTGGAGCAAGGGGGACCTCAACAATTTTATGACTTATACGTACTTGAATATGTCTTGATCCACAAAGCGAGGAGTGTAACTATAGATAGTTGAGTAAGTTTCAATTCATAATTGGTTGGTGTCCTTTCTTGTGGATATTTGAGTGTTTCAATTCACAAGAAAGGTGATGCAACCATGAATTGTTGTTGAGTATGTCTCAATTCAAGGGTATCATTAAACAATGGAGACATTTTCTTGGATATGAGAAGTTTGGAGTGTTATAAGGAAATTTGGTTGTCAACTAGAACATTTACCTATATGAGCAATTAGAGTCATTCTAAGGAGATTTGGTAGCGTTCGTGACACTTTCTTGGATATAATCAATTTAGGGTGTTTTGGATGAGAAAAGAGATTTGCTAGAGATGCTTTCACTAATTTCCAAATGGGTTGTTTAGTCAATCCATGTTGCATCCATTTTTTTAATTTTTAATTTCTATTTTGAAAATGAAAAGTCTTAAGAGGTGACATTGGAAAAATAAAGTTTACATATTCTAATCAAGGCACTTAGTGCTAAAAGCTATATGACGGCTACACACTCCCCATTTTCTTTTGCCTCTGCATTTAGGGTTTCACTCAAGGCTTCGAGGGATGTGTTGAGTGGCGTTGTGTAGGGGAGACCCTTTCTTTAGTGTGTTGTCTATTGTTCTCATGCTATTGATGGGTTGTGCTAGAAGCCCCATGGCAATGTGTCCATGGTTTCTAAGTTGGACGATGGTGCCATTGGTGATGCAGCTGGTAGGGAGCCTTTGTGTCGCTCCCTGTTGCCCTCTCACAAATTTTTAATGCTCTCTTATGGGTCTAGCCATGAAAATAATGGCTTGAAGAGAAGTATGTTGAGATTAGATTTTAAGGGGTTCAAGTTGGGTGAGTACTCTCTAACCTGCGATGGCTCACTTGGAACTCAAGGACATGCCAGTGATAGGAAGCTCTAGTTTTGTAAGACCTAGCAAAGGGCCAAAAATAGTTCTGGGACAAATTGTCAAGACACTAGAAAGGAGAAAATAGATGTTACCTAGGATTGAGCATTATATGTTGAGGCAATTAAGGGTTTTAGTGGGAGATATTTGAGATCAATATGCTTTGAGCTGCTTGTAGAGAAACTCCTAGTCAACTTGGATGAAGAAGTTAAGGAGGAGGTTGCAGAAAATACAATTTTTTTTAATGGAGTTGAGGTTGATTGGAAGATTCAGTGGTTTTTGGCCCTCTTTTGGTGAGCTTCATACATATATGTCAAAGATGTGGAGTCCCATTCTAGAGGGAAATATTCAAATTTATCTTGGAGCTTATGGATTTTTTGTAATGACTTTTGACAATGAAAAGGACATGAAGAAAATTTTCAGTGAATCTCTTTCGAGTTGGAAGGACAAACATACTCTGCTGCTAAAACCGTGGTATCCAACATTCAACCTTGCTACTGAATCCTTCAACAAGATTCCCCTTTGGGTAAGACTTCCAAATCTTCCACTTTAGTTGTGGTTTGATTCTTATTTCAAAGCTATTGGGAACACTTTGGGAAAATTTTTGAGTGTGGATAAGGTATCCTGAAAAAAATTCCATTCAACTTTTGCTCATATTCTAGTGGAGAGGGATGTTACAAAAGCCCTACTTGTGGAACTTTCACTGAATCTTCTTAGTGGAGTGTGGATTCAGTCAGTAGATTACGAAGGTATACCTTTTAGATGTAGGCAATGTTTTCAAATCAAGCATGTTGTTGCAAATGTTAGAAGAGGTGATTGTATAAACAAGCTACTTGGTGGAAGGATGCATCTTATAAATATTACTCAGTGGAGAAAGAGGAGGTTGAGGTGTCAGATGAGGATCCAAAAGATGTTGACCTTTTTTCTAGACAACTTTTAGGTTCAGATATTTTCAAATTACAAGAGGCTACCAGGGGTTCGAGAGCAAGATAGGATCAACATGTTAGGACTAGTGTATCAAAGGCCTTGTTGAGGGAAAAATTTGTAGATAGTCCCATAGGTTGCCCTTCTGAAGTGCATAAGGATAAGACCAATATTGAGCGTAAACCTTTGAGTAAAGATGGGATTGAGGGAAGAGCCCCTACCTTAGGTGGGTCGAAGACTCTGGGGAAGGAGAGATGTATCATTGGTTGTAGACTAAAAAGATAAGCTTTGGTTTTAGAGGGCAAATCACAATTTCAGAAAGGGAAATGAGACAAGAAGGCAAAGAAGGAGGGAGGTTTTGATATGATTTTACACTCACACTCGAAAAGTGGAGTCATTTGGTAAAGCTTAATTCTTGGACTTGTCCATGGGCTCTTCATGTTGTCATGTGACTATGGGGAGGTGGATCCCTTTATGTATCCACCACTGGTCCAGGCAAGGATTGAAACCCGATTATCTTTTAATAAAATTATGACTCTATCACTAATGAAAAAAAAGGCACTTAGTGTTAGATTTAATAAATAATTAGTTGTTACTCAATTCTTGGCAAATACTTCTTAGAGTTTTTGAAAAAATTATAAGAATATAATGCTTTATAAACAATTACACAATTCATTGTAAACTTTCTATAAACTTGATAATATAATTATTATTTGTATTTTATTTTTACATTAAAATATAGATGTCATTTTCTATTATCTTCAACAATCATTTTTGTCTCTCCTTGCCCAAAATATTATTCATGTACCAATAGTATACTTCAAACATCTAATATTAATTAATTAATATTTATGTAATGAAAAATTAAAAAAAAAAAAAAAAATCTTTGATGAACCACTCCAAGATATTTCCTCTTTCTGATGTCTAAACATAATCTCCATATTTCTACCCTTTTTACAATTGCAGCTGTCTTTAGAGCTGGTATCCCATATATGATTACAGTAGGGTTGGAAACCGTTTACATATGAGGCCGAATAGTAACATATTACTGCACATCACATTCGTTCGGCTCAATACATAGTTCAACTACTGATCCAGCCTATTTAAACGCTGGTCATGTGTTCCACAAGTCCATTACTGAATACCCCATTTTGTTTATTCATTTGATTTGTTATAGAGAAAAGGCGTAAGACACCTGTAGATTGTCATAGATTAATAACCTTTGCTCAAGGTTACTAACAGCCTACTACTGATGCCTTCAATACTCCCAAATTTTAAAAGAGAAAGTTCTAATGTGATTCTGCTAAACTCTTCTACTATGCATGTGTTGTTTATTTTACAGATGAAGATGATTTACTTGTCTCACTTAAGCTAATTTCAACTGGTAAGTAATTTTGGGAATTTGCTGGAATGGTGCATATGTTCATTCAGCTGAGGCAGCACACATTGGGAGATCTTTCTCTGTCATTGGTGCGGTCCTCATGATGGGATTGCTTTCGAAGAAATTTACTGGTTTGAGATCAAAGCTAGCTGAGACTGTTGGCATGATTGGATAATCCTCTTGGCAGGGAAGATGATGGAAGCCCAATGTGTACCAAAGAACAATGTCTTTTTTCTCAATTGGGCGGTCCCTGAGAAATAAATACAAGTCAGAGATATTAGATTTCTATAGTCTATAATGGTGATGGATCATAAAGTGTGTTCAGAGATGTTGATGCAAATAAATTATACATAATTGAATTTAGAAGCACAATGTGATAATAAATACAAGTTTCATAAAAGCTTTATACCAACATAATTGGCGAAGTTAAGTTCATGTTCTACTCTCAAGTTAGATTGAAACAAGTTTGTCTTAGAAACTAAAAAATGTCTAGAGATCTAAGAAAAAATATTCTATAGTCTTGAAACAAACTCAATGTATAAAACCAATGTAATCATAATTCCCCTGAACAAATTGATTTATAGAAAGTTTTAAGGGATACTCACCTGTTAGACCATACAGCCAGTGTGTCATCTCCTTTGCTTTGATATGTATACAGCCCACCAGCCCATTGTTCACTTCTATTGTAAGGAGTGACCCATATCTGATGGAAGGAAGAAATTTGTTCATTCAAATGCAATCAGACATGAAAAGTTTATAAGAATTGCAATGCTTTTATATGTACATGTATAGTATTCCTGTGTGCTGTACCAAGTTTTCAGGAACCTTTTAACAAACAATCTATAATCACAGCAGTAAATGCATAGTTCCACAGAGTTTTCTGATGAGGGACAAAGGGACGGGGAGACCAAGGGTCTAAATTTAGGGACAGTAGGGGATGGTGGCAGAGCGGCAGTGGGGCAGAGTTGATACACAAATTGAGGTGAATTGAAATCTTTAAGAAAAAACTGCAATCTAACATCTCTGTCGAGTACCCATAAGGCACGAAGTTAAAAGTTGCAATCAATATGTAATGGCACGTGACATGTACAAGCAACCTAGCATGCATCTCCAACGGAAATAGCAGAGGTGGTGGTGCTGTGAAGGATATTTCCCCAAGTCCCCAAGTCTTGAAAACGTCACCAAACCAGGGACGAGGGGTTTTTTTTTGGGGGGGATGCATCCTTGTGGAATAGTGAGTAAATGTCATGTACAGCTATGATTCTAGATTCTAGAAGACCCAAAGAAGTAAGGACTTGTTACAAATGGGAATAGGAAATTGTAGCAGTGAATTTGTAATTGACATGTTTGGAAAATCACATTCAACTTTGACTTCAGCAAAGAAGAGAAATTCAATCCAAAGCTTTTGCTACCCACCAGGGTTCATTTTACGGATCAACAGTGAGAGGCTAAGGCATACATGGTTTAGCCAATCCAAATGGCGAGAAAATCCAAGGGATGAGACCTGGTACCAATCTCAACTCTCAAGTGAGTTTCAAAGAGAGATAGTGCTCAAACAGGGCATCTACGTTGAATGAAGTGTGTGGCATGCTGTGTAGCCCCTTGGTGTGAGTTTCAAGAAGTTCCAAAAAAAAAGGTCATCAAATTTCAAACCTGGTTGTTGGTGAAGGCGCCTCGAAGTTGTGGAGGATCGTTGTGATCAAGCAAGCTCGCAGCTGTGCCTCCAGGGACAACTTTGTATCCTACTGGATTGCCCACCTTTGTCTTCTTTGATGGATTAATCATATGAAACTCAGATGGATTGTAGAGGCTCAATTGGATTTGGGCATCCTTCTCTGTTTGGGCAATGTGTCTCTCTGCTGTCCAGAAACTTTTTCGTGGTGTTGGTCCATTCTCTACTGTTTTCTTGGCCATCTTGACCTGAACAAAGGAGTTGTCTGTGCCATCAATATCCATGTCTAAGTGGAATGTAACATAATGGTCATGTATGACACCAATCACATTTTCTGCAAGCAAAGTTCCATGGAGCTCAGTATCAGAATCAATCTGATCCATTTTCTCATATTTTGTTCCTTTGACCATCAGAATTCCACTTAGTCCAACCTGTATCACAAATTACATTGCATTTTGTTGTCAGAACCTTGTCTTCTTACTTGCTTCCAGACGACAAAGTTTTCATACGAAATACTGATCGAACTTGTTAATAGATTCTCTGAAGAAAGATTCCACATTTACAAACCTTGATTCGGATAAGACCATCAGTCTGAAATTCCCAATCCACAATATAATCATAATTTGCAACAGATGCTGACATGCGGACTACCAATGTCACCTTTGGTCTCGATTCTCTGATCTACAGATAATGAAGTTGCATAAGAAAATCAATTGCAGTTCAAACAAAATCAAAATCTTTTTCTCCAACAATCTCTTGCTTACCAAGCACCACAGAAGTTATCACTGAGTACCAACTTCCAACCAACAATTTCATACACTTGGCTTTTTTGTCTTTCTAGATTGGAGGAACATATATGAATAAGACACAAACAAAGTTTTCTTCTCATTATAGATTCGACTCTCGAGGAACATGTATGAATAAGACATAAGGTAGTTTAAAACAAGTAACCATTTTCAATGCATATATTTGAAAAACCTAAAATGCCTTCTAATCACGTGAAGATCCGAAAACCCAGACTGTCCTAAACAAGTAAGACTCCTACATAAAAGAAAACTATACTCAACAGACTGGTGCCCTAAACAAGATGGAATCCTGACAATTGGGCGCGCACATAATATTTTATGAGTTGCATTATGCATATCACATGTGGCTGAGAAAAAGCAGAGAACTGGTGGATAAGACAAGACTCAATATTGATCCCTTTTGAAAGCCTTCACCATTTTTTTTTAAGAAAGCATATAAACGGTAGATGAAACAAAACTGGAGATTGATCCCCTTTGAAGCTTCACCAACAGGCAAAAATAGACTGAATTATTTTACTTCAATCATTTCAAAAAGTTGGAAAGGAAAAACTAACTGAATACTATGAAGACCCTTTTAGAAATTTCAGATAAGGAATAGCAGGGCAAGGCAATGGAATGTTTCACTTCTGCACATTGCCTAGAATATGCAATTTGCATCTGCATGATCTCAATGAATTCCCTATGCTTTCAAGTCCATCTGACTAAGAAAATTAGATTGTTTTCATGGAAATTAAATTATAGAGATTTTGTTAACTCACTCTCCCTGATCCTTAATTAGAAAACACAAAATCTAACAATGATGGCTATTCAGCCCCTAGGATGCACCAATACATAAATTATCGTCATATACCGTAATTTATATATTGATGCATTCTAAGAGCTGGATAGCTGTTTCCCACAACAGGGCATAGTGCAACTTATCCTAGCAGTATTGCATAGCAGAATGCAGTGCAAACTTGCAAATAAAAACAATATAGACAAGAAAACCTACCTCCATGCCCGAGATTGGGCATTCCGTGTGACGCCAAGAAATATCCCCAGCATATCTTTCAAATATGCAGACCATGTTAGGCCTGACATAAGGTGTCCCATCTGCACTTGCAAACACTCCATCCATGTAGTAAGCATTCCTGGGACAATCGTTAAGGGGCTCAAGTGACATGGTATTCAATCCAAATCCATATTCCCCTGCATCCATATAGGTTTTAAAGTACCAAGCATCACTAGGATCCATGTAAGGCACAAATAGCTCAGAGGTAAAACCCTTGTACAAAACCCTTCTCATCTTTCCTGTGTCAGGATCCTTGACCTTTGCTTCTGATATTATCACACCTGCACGAGGATCAGGCTTGACATGGAATTCCCAACTTCCCCACTTGACTTGATGCCCATCAACCTTAAAACTTGGACCCTTGGGCTGCTCAATGGAGATAGGATTCAGAGGGGGCAGCAAAGGGTACTTCTGGACAGAAAGTCTATAGTCTGTATTCTGTCCTTTTGGCAAGGGTATATCTTTCCCATTGTCTGTGATCTTCAGAATCTTTTTCATATCCATATCAACAAGAACTGTAAGACCCTCGATTGGTCTCATATAGAAGTTCACAGTTCCTGCCTTTGAATAACACTGTACTTTCACCAGCCTCCTGCCCTCTTCAGCCTCACCAAACCATCCCAAGGAAATGGGCACACAGGAAACATCACTGACATTGACTCCTCTCTTTTTCACAATATCTGCAAACTTTGTGTTCTTCAGAGGCACTCTAACACTTGATACCATGTCCTCTACTGTCATAGTAGGATACCCAGCTGCATGACTGACATCATTAGTTACAATCTGACCTAATACTAGGTCTACAACCATTTTATGGAAATACCCACCGACCTGAGCAATTACTGAAGCCTTCCTGCTAGGGAAGTTTTTGCCTGCCTTCCAAGCCAGGACTTCTTCTTTCAGTGGCTCTTCTAGGACGAGTGAGTTAAGTGAAAACCCACCCTGATTAAAGCCTCGCGACTTGCTGATAATCTCCTGGACTTTCTTGATCTCCTGAATTGTAAGAGGGTCGAGAGGATGTTTTACAACTTCATTCTCATGGTCAACTTTCTGGTATTTGGGGGGCTTGTTTTTCTCAATGAAACCACCAGTTCTACCCAATTGGAATCTTTGCTTTAACGTACCAGGAGATCCAAATTCAGAGCAATCCTCAGGGCTAAGAGAAGGCAGACGAACCCATGTCCTAACAAACACCAGCAGCAGAAGAGCTGCCATGAGAAGAAACAAGAGCCTCAGATACGAGGTACCATCCATTGCTGAGAGACTAGTCAATTACAGGACAAATATGATGTGAGGATTGTTGAATTTATAGCAACTAGAACTGGGATCTACAACACCCAATTGCCTCAAAACCAAAGAAAGGGAAGGCTTATAACTAGTCTGGATTCCAGAGCAACAAATAAGATTCTTGGCAGAATCTGAAGGAAGCAAGTACTACAAATCTAAAGATGGTTGCTAATCCACTCAGACACACGGGCCCTAAAGACTTGGTGGTTCCTCCGTGGTTTTTAACAATGGAGATTCTTTTTCACTGTGTGCTGGAATCCACCATACGGAGAGTGGAATCTTGCATTTATGGTATTCTGATACCTCCATATTTTTGTGGCTATTTGACTTCGTGCTTTGGAATCCATTATCTTCATTTTTAATAAATTATTGTTAATAAATTGGATTGGAAAAGTCTTTATTTCTCGGTGCTTTCAATGTAATCTTCAACCTTCAACCAGTACATTGTGATTTATATGGACTTCCCTCTATTGTGGGGGAAGTCATGTGCCTCATATTTTAAATTGAAGTTAATAATAGTGAAGGAAACAAAAGCTTTAAAAAATATATTATTAAATAAATTGAGCTGGAGAGATAGAATTGTTTAAAGAAAATATAGAGATTGATTGGATTTTTAATATGTATTTTAATATTTTTTTGGATTGTTTGTGCTCTTCAATTAAAGACTAGAATCTAAGATCTACTTTAGAAACAACATTAACATAAAATAATGTAGAAGTTGTTGTTCAAGATAGAATCATAAGACAACCTTGCTAGAGACTACTTAGAATTGTCAAATAAGGGGTTGTATTGAAAAGTATGGTGGAGTTCATTATATTTATTTAATGGTAGTTAAGTCCCTTAGTATTTAAACAAAGATTAAAAAATTATGCTAAGTAAAGATAAAATTGTCAATGTAACAAATACAATTAAGTAAACTCTAAGACTAAGATTGATATTAATCTATGATTGAGTTCTCATATGAATATATTTTACTAATAAATGATAGTCCTAATAATCTAGGACGATGTTCTTCAATACATGATCTTAGACACATAATTTGATACATTTAATGTGCAAGAGAATCAATCAACACACTTCATCTCCTAAATAGGTTAGCTCAAAACCAAAAAAATACTTGAATTTAAAAAATTGGTCTAAGTCTCATCGAGTAATCCAATATAAGGATTGGGTCACACCACATATTATTACAATGAAGGAAGATGTTTGAAAATAAGAATTGAGATACATTTTCAACAATGTAGTGAAATGTACAATGATTAGCAACAATATGTGGCTAATAAGCTCAAAATGGTTATTGATTAACACACTAGATATTATAACCCATTTTGGCTATACAAATAAGATGAAATTTTAAAGTAATTTGATTTGTTTATTAGACACATGGTTATAAATGTCTCTATTGTTGTATGTTTAATTAGTAGTATTTTGTTGAATATTTTCATATTTGTTGTGTGTTCTTTATATCACATAGTAGATAGTGCTAATGTGATTGTAATGTATGATTTATAAGATCATTAAATGTTTATTGTTTTCATGATGCATTGAGTTATTGCTTTAATTATAGGGTATGATAAGGATTATTAAATAATGATTAATAATTTTTAATTTAGTTCATGAACTAACTATTATTTTTGTGATAATGAGGTGGGTGTAAGGATAGTTTCCCCTCTCATTAAGAGAGATGGAGCAGCATAACCTTTAACAAAAAAACATATTATGGACATGGGTCCATTACATCAATTCTTTCAAGAATATACACACATTAGCACCCATCCTAGGTCGTATGCATGTGTTCAATGCATTCAATTGGTTATTTTAGTATTATTATATAAATGTAAGCATTTGAGTCATAATTGAGCACATGACTTTTACTTATTGTATTTGCAAGTAATATTTGTGCATCTTATTTCAATGCAAGTAATTATTTTAATCCTTGGGATATTAATAACATTTGGTATATGCTATTTTATGTTTGCATACCCTACATTGCCTACACTCGCTCTTTTTTGTATTAAATAAAATAATTTGAAAAACTAGTGTGAAATAAAAAAGTAAAAGAGAAATGAAGAAGAATGAGATGGAATATGGGGCCTATGAAACTCTAGATTATAGGGTTGATGGGATTTATAAATAGCATGGTGAAAATAGTTCAGGAGGTTGGAAAAAATTTAGGCAAAAAGTGGAGTGTTAGGAATCATGGAGATTTAGGAGGGTGTAATGACTACTTATCATAATATTGTTATGAGGTTTTGTTATTCATCTTGGTGGTATCACATGGTTAGCAAAGGTTATGGGAGGAGGAAAGAGATAGATGGTTGTAGGATCATGATGGGCCAAATAGTAGCAATAGAGGAAAATGCATATTTTGATTTAGCCAAAAGTGTGAAATGGCTATTTGACTTTTTA
>BSBK01006923.1:450000-497500 GCA_027943335.1 Chamaecyparis obtusa | reverse complement strand
GTTATTTGATGATGCCAGTATGCATCATCATCATCATCATTTGCACCATTTTTGGGTCCTCCAACGCATCAATTGGTATTTTGCTCATAACTTGAGCAAATGTATTACGGTGTCAAAATCGGGCAAATAAGATATCATCAGAAAGCTGGTTCCAAGCCTGATGCTCTCATGCATGTTAATCTAGTTTTTCCTATCATCTAGCTTTCTATTTCTACTGTCAAAGCCATATTATCCTTTTTGCATTCCGGGGGGGGGTGTGCTAATTTGCTCAAATTAGCTCTATTTTTTGATTTGGAAGAAGCGCTAGAAGGCTCTTCTCGAGCTCCATCCAAATTTATGTCTATTTTTATCATATTTTTTTCAAGGTACACAAGATTCAGATCTGAAGCTTTTTTGCCCTTTTCTTGATAAAGCATATCATTCTAGCCTTAGGGGTTTGATATTTGGATTGTGGCCCGGGGGTGTTTTTTTCTTGTTGCTATTAGTTAAACCAAATATTTATCAAAATCAAACCCCTTCTAAAAAATATGGCCGAGACCTCTTCTTGTCTAGAGCTTCTGACCCCACATAATTATCACACATGGAAAACCCTGATGACATGACTTCTTCGTTCAAAAGGGTTATGGTCTTGTCTAGATGCAGTGCAACTGATATTAGAAAGGCCCTTTGAGATCATGCAGCACAAAAAAAAGATGGATGAGGCTATGGGGTTGATTTCTTTATTGGTATCAGACAACTTGTAGTTTCATCTTGATGGGTGTAATACCCCTCTAGAGATGTGGGCTAAATTTGAGACATTATCAATGAGTTCAGAGAAGTTCAGATTGAGGCAGAACTTGCCTCTCTTGTGCTTGATTCTTTTCCTTCTATTGAGGACTTTCTGATGAAGTTCAAACATCAGAGATCTTTGTTACATAGATGTGGAAATAAAAAGACTGATAAAGAGTGTATTTATCTGATTTTGTCTAAGTTTCGGGGAAACTTTCAGATTTTCTCTTCTACCTTTCATTCTACCATGGATGCTTTGGGACCTAGATTCACCATGCCCACTTTTGAGGTGTTTTGTGATCATTTGACTAGAGAGCAGGCCAAACTTACTTAGTTGGACTCTCTAACAGGATCAAAGAACTAAGCATTGGTTTCCCAACCATCCAATGGAAAGCAGAAGCAAAAGCCCAAGCCCAAAACATATTCAGCTGGCACTGAGAATCCCTCCAAGCCACCTCCAAAATTAGATCCAAAGAAATATACTCTGAAAGGAAAAACTTCTAAGTCTGGTGAGTCTTCCTCCAAGCCTAAAAAGTACATAGGTGATCCTTGCAGTTTTTGTGGCAAGGAAGGGCATCTAGTTTCCAGGTGTTGGAAATGACTTGAGGCACTAGAAGAAGCCATGCAGAAGCATAATCTTTCTCCTCCGAAGCCTCCACCTCCTCCCACAGGGAAAGTTCATGCTCTTTCTTCTCGAGCTTTGTCTTCCTTTTCCTCATGGATCATTGATTTAGGTGCTTCACACCATATGTCACACTCCCCTGGATTGGTTACCTCACTTGCTCAGAGTGTTACTACATAGATTACAGTTGGTGACTCATCACTAATTTCAGTTACAGGTTCTATGGTGGTTCTCTATAGGATGTTCTTTTGGTTCCTACCATTTCTATGAACCTCCTGTCTGTTTATTAGATTTTTCATTCTGGCTTTGGTAAAACAGTTGAGTTCTCACTGCATGATGTAGTTATTCGAGACCTCCATGATCCTGACTTGGTTTTTTCTATTGGGAGTGTTGATTCAGAGACTCACTTATACTAGTTTGATGGCTTCGAGAGCTCTGATTCTACTGGTGTTTCTCTTGTTGCTCATGCAGACACAGTGAGCAAGCTTTGGCATGAGCATTTTGGCCATGTCAACTACATATATTTACAACATATGAGTACATAGGAGCTAGTGATTGGGCTACCTCAGATCTCTTGTATTGACAGTTTTTGTCGAGGTTGTGTGCTTGGAAAACATCATAGAGATCCCTTTCTGTCTAGTAGATCCTCACATGCTCTAGCACCTTTGGAGTTGATACACAATGATCTTATGACATTTCCCACTCCTTTTTCTGGTGCTAGAAATGTACTCACCTTCATTGATGATTTCTCTAGACGCACATGGGTGTACTTCTTGAAGTACAATTTTGATGTATTTGATTCATTTCAAATCTTTAAAACATTTGTAGAGAAACAATATGGTCTTTTTGTCAAGCATATACACACTGACAATGGGAGGGAATATGTGAGTCAATCTTTCAAATATTTTTGCACTGAGCATGGTTTACAACATCAATTCACAGTTCCTCATACCCCTTAGTAGAATGGCATTGCAGAGAGAAAGAACCAAACATTATGGGAGATGGCTAATTTTATGCTATAATCTCGAGCTATGAGTGCTTCCTTTTGGGCTGAGGCTATCAATTGCACCAACTATATTCAAAATCGGATGCCTCATAAAGCATTGTGACATTTGACTCTTGAGGAGGCTTGGACTCATGTCAAGCCTGATGTTTCTACATTCTGAGTTTTTGGTAGTGAGGCTCAGACATTTATTCCAGATGCTTAGAGGAAAGCCATGGAGAGGAAAAGCTGACCACTTATATTTTTTGGCCACTATGATAATGTGAAGGCGTACAGGTTGTTTGATCCTGATTCCAGAGAAGTCTTGTTTCAGCAAGATGTTCAGTTTGATGAGTGCTATCCTCAAATGGATCCTCCATCATTAGCTTCTTCTTCACTACCTAGTTCTTCATCTTCTCCTCTACATGATTCTATCTCCTCTAAGGAAGAGTCAAATGATGCTCCACCTTCCCCATCTCCACTAGATGTTCCACATGTGCCCAAATGGGCTCGTGATACTATTGATGCAACTGAACCTTTGTCAGGTAATCCTTCAGATACTCGTCACACTCATGCTCAAACATCTGGTACTGGTTTATTGAGTCATGCTATTTCAAATGATTCTTAGTGATTTTCAAAGGTGACAGGTCAGCCTAAGTGGGATAGGGCTATGGATGAGGAGTATTCTTCTTTGATGAATAATCACACTTGGGATATTTGTCCTCTTCTGAAAGGAAGGAAGTTGGTTCGGTGCAAGTGGGTGTACCGTACCAAGTATGTTGTTGATGGTTCTATTGATAGGTATAAGGAACGTCTTATGGCGAAGGGCTTTTCACAAGTGGAAGGTATTGATTACTTCGAGACCTTTTCTCCTATTGCCAAGATGAATTCTATTCACCTTGTACTTTCACTTGCAACTTCTCAGGGATGGACAGTATATTAGATGGATGTAAAGAGTGCCTTTTTGCATGGAGACCTACATGAGGAGACCTACATGGAGCACCCTCAAGATTTTGTGTAGGACTCTTCTATGGTGTGTAGACTTCAGAGGTCTCTATATGGTCTCAAACAAGCCCCTAGGGATTGGTATGAGAAGATGGATTCTTTTTTTCTTGCCTCACACTTCACACGTTGTCATTCTGATCCTACCATGTACATTCAATGTCATGGGGCTGATCTATTGATACTTGTTCTATATGTTGATGATATCGCCATTACAGGTAGCTCATCCTCTATGATTCAGAGTGTTCAATGAGCATTGAGAGAGCAGTTTGAGATGACTAATCTTGGACTTCTGCACTAGTTTTTGGGCCTACAGGTTATTCAGTCTTCGGATGGGATGTCCATACTTCAGCATAAGTATGCTCTTGATATGCTTTGGCAGTTTAGCATGCTTGATTGCAAGCCCACTCCCACACCTTTTCAGTTAGGTGTTGTTCTATCTACCACTTGCTCTACTCCTACCATGGATTCCACATTATACAGAGCACTAGTGGGTAGTTTGTTGTACCTAACACACACTCATCCTAATAAATCCTTTGTAGTTGGCCTTGTCTCTCCATTCTCACACAATCCTCATGAGAGTCATTGGCAAGTGATCAAGTGTATTTAGAGGTACATTCGAGGTACTACCTTTTATGGCATTCACTATACATCAGGGGATCCTCACATTGTTGGTTTTAAAGACTTAGATTGGGTTGGTGATACTACTAATCAAAGGTCTACTTATGGCTTTGTCTTCTATCTTGGTTCTAGTCCTATCACATGGTCTTGCAAGAAGCACATAGCTCATGCATTATCATCTATAGAGGTAGAGTATTGAGCAACTGTACTAGCTAGTCAAGAGGTTTTATGGCTTCGACAGTTAATGAAAGAGTTTGGTTTTCCTCCTGATAGTCCCACTATTCTTTGGTGTGACAATCAAAGTGCTATACATATTTCCTACAACCCGGTTGAGCATCAGAGGACCAAGAACATTGAGCTTCATATGCATTTCATCAGGCATTTGATTCAGGATGGCTCTCTGCACTTGGAGTATATTCCCACTGCTGAGTAGGTTGCTGACATCTTCACTAAACCTTTTGCATCCCCGTGATATCTTCAGTTGCATTCTATGCTTGGGATGAAGGAATTTTTCCTTGGGGGGTCTCAGTGATGAGGCCTTCCTTCCTTCTATTTCTATCTCTTTTTGGAGTAGGGTTTTTTCCCATGTGGTTTTCTCTATTTCTCCATTTTATAAAGATTTGGTTGTGTTGGGTACCTCATCTGGCCATGTTGTCGGGACCCATTTTATGCTTTCAGCACTGTAGTTTCCTTTGCTTTCTTCTTGCATCATTTGTAGTTGCATTTTTTCTCATCTTAAGGGGGGGTGTTAGAGTAAAGTATTAATTGTGTTAATTAACTTTACTCCCTTCTTAAGATGTCACCTTTTTTGCTTTAGTTGTTTATATTTAATTCTCTCTTGCATTGGTAGTGTTATATTTAAAACACTCATGCACTAGTTATTTTAAATATAAACTTGCATGCATTAGTCATGTACTA
Organism: Chamaecyparis obtusa; assembly: GCA_027943335.1. Taxonomy (NCBI): domain Eukaryota; kingdom Viridiplantae; phylum Streptophyta; class Pinopsida; order Cupressales; family Cupressaceae; genus Chamaecyparis; species Chamaecyparis obtusa. The sequence continues at coordinate 492,587 of BSBK01006923.1, read as the reverse complement.
ATTAAACTAATTATTACATGCACTTCTACTTTTTAGGGTTTGCCTTTCAAGGCTTTCGATCTCCTTTATAAGGTTGATCCATTGTATATTTTATTCATTCATTAATTGAGGATATTTTCTTCTTCATATTTTTGAGTCAAACCCTTGCTCTCTTCTTGTCTCTACCTCCTTGTAAGAGGTTTTTGTATGCAGGTGATCTTCAGGTTTTGTGGATTTGTATTACTCAAATCCTACAATATATATATATATATATATATATATATATATATATATATATATATATATATATATATATATATATATATATATATATATATATATATATATATATATATATATATATATATATATATTATTAGATGTGTTATGCATAGATGAGGTATCCGATATTAGATAAACATGGAAAAAATGTTGGTGCTAATGGTAAAAAACATTTGGGTTGGCGCCAACGATGAGAACATTTCATCTTCTTGGTATCTGATACTGGATACGTGTGGAACAACTTAGGGAAGTGTACCATTTTTTTGATTCCAATGGACCCTACATTATTTCTTTTGTAAATTTCATAGGTTTTTAGTCCGCAACATACATAATAACACTTTTTGAAGCATCTTTTTCTCAAATTTCTTGTTTAGCAATCATATTGGTCAAATTTTTGATGGTATAATGGGGAGTAGCAGTCATCGAAAGAATAAATGAAAGAGAAAGCCTAAAAAAGATGAAATTAAATCATATAGACAAAAAGATAAGGACAACCATAAGAAGATGAGACATGGTATGTTAAATATTAGTGAAGGTGAGGCCCAAGGTCCACCCATAAATATTATTTCAAGTGAAGAGGAGATTGAAATTGAAAATATTGAGTATAATTTTGATAATGAGCATGAATATTTAGATATTGAAAATGATAATGTAGAGATTGAGAATGAAAATGTGGAGATTGGGATTGAAAATGTAGAGATTGGGAATGAAAATTTAGTGATTGAAAATGTAGATATTGGAAATGAAAATATGGAGATTGAGAATGATAATGTTGCACAAGATATTTAATTTGGGAATGAAAATGTACAGATTGGTCATGCAAATGTTGCACAAGATATCAAAAAATTGGGTTTGGCATAGATAATAATGTTGATAAACCAAATGAACATTATACATGTCCAAATTACATGATAGAAGTCCTTTATGTGGAAAATAAAAACACTTCAAATTCAAGACCTTCAAGAACACCAAACTGGTTAGTCAAAATTGATGAGAATATTATAAGCAATCTTGAGAGCAAGAGATCAACAAGAACCATTCGGTTGTGGGCTTCCAAACTTTTTGATGAATTTTTTAGTAAGAATACATTGACCGAGAAATGCAAAATTTTTGTTCAATTTCTAAAGATATGACAAATGAGACCTATGCTAAAGAAATTGAAGATTTGTGTGAACAAGAAAATGGAGAGAAAAGCTATTATTGTGAAAAAAAAATATTGATCTCAATTCTATTGGGAAGAATAGAAAGAGAAAAGATAAGGGAGTCACTCAGAGGGTTATTACAACCTCCTTACTAAGTCACCATTTGGGAAAGGCTCTCTTTATGAGACAAACTTGTCTTGATTTCAACATAAATCACAAAACTTTGGATAGAGAAATTGCAAGAGGAGTAAGACTTGAGGATCCTCTTCAAAATGATACATGAGCCTATGGTGGGAGGCTTCCACATTTTTATAAGAAGCTGATCGATAGTTTGATGGATGACATTAGACTATTTTGGCACTCTAACTCAAGATTGTCACCAAATGTTAGGGATGTCTTGAAGTTAAGAATTGACAATTAAGACTACACACCACATCCTAAACATTATTTGGAAGTAAGAAACACATTTTTGTTCAAAACATTTTGTGAGACACATCCAACATTGTAAATATCACAAAGGGCATTTGAATCCTTAAACCCATTTTATTGTGTACCTCTTAAGATTAGAGATAGTTTTTGTTACAAATATCATGTGGAGTCTTCAATTCACCATGAACTATTACGCTACATTCATTATACTTCATGAAGGAAACAAACATAGATTTGGTAAGAAAATTATTCAAAAAATGATATATGAGATTTGGCTTGTTTTTTTTTCCATATATTTTCATTGTGATTGATATCAATGTGAGTAAAGTGAGTGGGTGGATGCGTGCATTCCAATGTATCTAACTCCTTTATATCAAACAATATCCCTAAGAAATGATGACATAGAAAGTTCAGTTGAGTATGACCATGTTTCAGATCTTCTATAGCCAGGACATGTTTTTGCATTGGTTGCACTATAGGGGAATGATGAGTGATTAAATTACTATGGGTATGTTGTGTACTAGGAAAGTAGAAGCTTTCAAAACCAATGATAGATGATGATGGATTCATGTATCCTACTGGTTCAATCATTGTTTCTGGAACATGTCTACGAACATAGATGATTAGAAAGAATGGAATAGATGCATTTCAAGACTATGAGAAGCACAAAACCATTCTCATGTATTCACACCTTGTTAGAGAAGCCAATGTTAAGTTGTTGAAACATCAAGGAAGAACAAAGACAAAAGAAATTTGGACTATTAGTAATGTTGATCATGAACCAATATTGGATACCCTTAAGTAGATAGATGACCCTTTAGGCACACTTGACTAGGTCATGCCAAATGACTATAAGGTTTATTATTCTCATTATGCTTACATTCATTTCATTCATTACACTTTGCTTCTTTTTTTCTTAATAAACTAAGTCCTCTCGTGGACTGTAAATTTAATTGGTTACAAATACATGATGGACATACAAGATTCAGACACCAAATGATAGAAATGTTGAATATGCTTAGGTTCATCATATTTTTTGGTTTATTATGCTCACTATGTTGTGGTTCTTTAACATTTTTGGTCAGTCTTCTCATGGCATGGGAATGTTGGGATTACAAATATGATGGACATACAAGATTTGATTACCATGATTTGGAGTTTATCTTACTTTCATTATTCATTTTAATAATTATTTAGTATTATTTCTCTAATATTGATATTTTGCACACTATTGCAATGTAGGTGTCTTTGAGAGTACTAGTGGTTGGAGATATACATTATAGAGCACAAATATAATAACCAAATATATTAGTTGTGTACATCTAGGATTTTTTTGATAGAATTAATGTATTTATACATGATGTGGTTGTATTTTTAATATAAACTCAGACAATAAGAAAACACCACATCATAGGAAAAATCATGTCAGCACCTTGGCCCACAATCCTTCAAACTCCATCGACGAGTACATGTGGCACAATCCTTTGATCCCACATAAAATAAAATTCTAGCAACTTTCATCATGGGATCACACAGACCATCGGTCTATGCAATAGCTTATCCATCAAACAACCACAAGAGACCATTAACTATTAATCACCTTTTCACTCAAAATAAAACATCTCTGTCGATTTTCCCCATGTGCTAAAAGATTAAAACTTAAGTTGTAAATATTTTAATCTTCAAGATAATTAGCAATTATAACATAAAAATATTTTTCTACAAAATAAACCAATCAATTTCTTCCATTTGTCACACGCCTTGGTCCCACTTCATAATCACTCATTGGCCCATGACACATGACATCTTCTTGCAATCCTATACTGAATAATCTTCAAACGCTTTTGGTCATAGGATCACGATAGTTGTAGATATTTGCAAAACTTTATGCTCTGAGAAATGAGTTACATCAAGCATCTTTTTTGATAGATTGAAAGATCACCATTGAAAAAGACCATGTACAAAAAGATGAGCCATTAGTAGTTTGACATTTAACCAAATGTGACGCTAGGCACAACCTAAAGTTTTAAAAAAAACATCACCAACCAACCAGTAAAGGATAGATGGAACACACCCATCATCCCCAGAACATAAGGAAATATGTTGTGACATTATCATGGGATAACCAGGAAAATCATAAAATGACATGTTGTCATCCACTGAAAGACATAAAGTATATCGCTTAACATAAGGATTAAACACTTAGTGAAAATAAAGGAGGGACCACAAGAACATAATGAGGTAAATAAAACTTAGGGCTAGGAAATATTAAAAAGGGTTGACACTTAATGACTTAAAAGCACTAGGATTTAAAATAGACAACCCTCTTACAAAGAAAAACAAACCGATCCCTAAGTTAGTAAAAAGGTAACGATGAATTAGAAAGACTTAGGGTTAACTCATCATTTAAATAAATTTTTAACATAAAACCCTAAACCCTTCAACCTAAAATACATAAAAAACACTTACATAAACCCTAAAATGATACAAACAACCATTTCAAATCTAGAAGTTTTGCAAGGTGGAAAATTTCACCAACAATGGCTCTTTTTGGGGACATTCTACACCATGGAAAGATAGGAGGAACACAGAATCACTGGAAGAGCATACCAAACCCAGAGAAAAACAAAAACAAAACAACCAACCACAAACGAAACTAAAAAAAATAAAGAACAAAAACCCTAACTACTTCTCATGGAAAACAAACTTACTTTAGGAGAAGTAATGCTTCAAGAATTGTCCATGAACTAAAAATTAAATAACTTCACCGACCATTTTTCTGATAAAGTAGGAATCATCTCCCCACTTGTTGTGAATAAAATAAGGCCCTAACCAAATTGGATCATATTTCCCATATTTTCCTTTATCCTCCAGTTTGGTATTCCATACTAAAGCAAGATCATCCACATCCAATTTTCTTATAGTGGCCCTTTTTTCATATAGATTTTTAACCTACAATTGAAGCTTTGAATTTTTTACATAAGCTTCTCTTCTGGTTTCATCTAGTTGTATCAAGTCATCAATTCTCAACTGCATCTCATCTTCTATCTCATTATCATATGTTTGGACAAGATTGTACATATTCATGAAGTTGTTTTGGGGTAACCTGGCATGTATTCCACACACCAAGTCAAAATGAGCACATCCAATTGCTTTCTTTATAGTCACCCTATATGCCAAAACAACCATTATCAAATTTGAATCCCAAGCCCTTTTATTTTTCTCTGGGACTCTCTTTAAAATTTTAATCAATCTCTTATTTCTTGATTTCGCTTGTCCACTTCCTTGTGGGTGGTATGGTGATGAATAAGAGGTTTGAATTCTAAACTCTTTACAAAAATCCATATATTCCCTAGATCTAAAACACATGGAATTATCAGAAATAATTCTCTAAGGACATCCAAACCATGTGACCCCAACACTCATATTCTACAAAATGAGTCCAATCAAAACTCACCATCTTGTCCAATGCTCTCCTCCAAAACCCAGCTGAATCTATAGACATGTATTTAATCGGTGGTCTGTATCTACTAGTGAATGACTCATGCAACTGTCTATTCTCTTGATGTCTGATGAGACAAGTAATTGCAATATGCTCCCAAGACCATACAAGAATAAGTGTCACCCCTTTCCCTAGTGTCCTCCCCTTCGATAAGCGCACATATGTAAGTCATAATAAAGCTAGCCCAATATGGTATATACCTAGTAGTACCTCTCTCCTCCCTCTTGAAGCATCATTCTCAAGACTCGGGCCCATCCTATTGGCAACCTTCTACTTGCATTATTTGGCATCATGTAGCCACCAATCAATCCTGCTATATAGAGCACCAACCTCAATAGTCGAGGTCTCTCTGCCATCACCTAGGGCCATGGTGTCCACTATCTATCTATAGGGATGTAGTCCACCCCCCATCTAAAATTGGCCTCCATGTAAGGTTTAGCACCTTCTGGTATGTACTCTATAAATAGACCCCAAACTGGTATCCTTTATATCCTCCACACATCACATAGCATGATGGTGGCCTCACCCATCAACAACTACAAGCTGGAGGTGGTGATGTTGCACCTCTCTACCAAGTTCGTCATGAACGCATTGTGTGCTCTAATCCTAAGTCACTCATGGACATGCTTTAAGATGTAGAATTAGAGATGATCCCACTCTGCATCTCTCAATTGCTCCACTAAAGCCATAGTATCTAGATACACCTCCCACAATTGGAAAGGTGGACTATCCGCCTATAATCAACCAGAGTCATGCCAATCTTTCATTTGAGTCTAAGTCCCTTAGCCTATCCTAGATTGGGACATCATGTCCCATGTCCCCTCTTGTGCCAGTCCCTATCCTTTTAATGGGGATTTCCTTGTGTTTCCTAGTTGAATTGGTGTAGATGCCAATTATTGGTCAGAGATGATGTCTGGTGCAGATGATCCTTTGTGGTTGTTGCCTGTGCATCCCCCTGTGTCATCACATAGACAATAATATGATGATTATCATTTGCAAAGATGATGATCTATGGATCATTTTTTGCATAGATGATAGTTTGTCGAATGTCATTTGCACTTCATGTCTTTTTTCCCCCATTTTACCCTACTAAATGCATTAAAACATGTGTTAAATTCAAAATTCATGAAGATAGGATGGGGTACTCACCAATGGTCCTGCATTGGTAGGTCTTTGGTAGGCTTTAACTCTCTCACTTACCTATTTTTTTATCTCAAGAGTCCACCATTTCTCTCCCTCTCTCTTTTTGCACTAGTGGTGTGTGAAAATGACCTCTCCTTGGGCCCCCAAAGGCTACATATAGACCTCTCAAGGCCTATTTTTAATCCCAGTCCCCATTTTCCATGCTTTTTTTTCTTGTCTCCCCCATACATAATGAAATTTTCCAATTCCTCCTCTTTTCTTCATTTTTTTCCCATGTTACCCTTTTCAAGAAAATTTCCAAAAACCTTCAATTTTGCGCTATTTTCTCAAGGGGGCACACTCCTTTGCCATCGTTGCTCTGGCATGATTTTTAGGACCCTTCTTTCTAGGACATCCTTTTGTCTTATTTGATATGATGTCATACCAACATCACATAAAAGAGGGGAAAAATGCAAATGCCTAAAAACGTCCCTTAACATTAATTTAATTAATGTTATTCTCTTCTATTTATTTAATTAAATAAATTCATTACTTGTAGGTATTTTAATTTAATTTAAATGTCCTTCCTAATGTATTAAATTTAATTTAATGGACCCCCCTCCATATCCCTTTTTAAATTAATTTCTATTTATTTATTCCTTCCATATGGCTTATTTCTTCTAAACTATGATTATATTAAATATAATTTAATTTAATCCTAATCTAGACCTAGATCCTACCCTACACCCATCACTTTCTAGCTAATAGACCTATCCACTAATAAATTGGGATTAACTAACCTAATTTCTTCAATCCTACAACCATTAGTCCTAATTATTTTCTCACACGTGTGAGAAAATTTTCAAAAATTCACCATTTTAAGAAATTCTAAATGTGTAAACAAGATTTCTTACAACCTTGATGACACACTCTTACATCTTTCTAAAAGTGTTCTTTTGGTCAAAATCTCTTACAAGATCTATGACACATCTTACATGTGTACTTGAAGTACACATGCATCCATCACATCCAAAGTTTCTCACATGTGTGATAAACCTTGGACTTTGCATGGCTTATGTTTCCTCCTCGTGTAACCTATGTGGATGCCACATAGATGGCACTTCAACAAGCCCCTCCAAAATGGTATAAATAGAACCCTTGTCTCAAGCATTTGCATCTCATATTTGCATTAGTATTATCATGCTAGTTTGAATTCTTAGCTTGTAAAGATTTCATTATAGTGATTTCATACTAACCTTTGGTAGTTGTTTTCATTCAATATAGATTTGATATCATGGCAATTGTATTGATGCTTCTTTGTTAGTTTTCATTTAATGGTAGTTTAGATCTTGCATTTATCATATACCTACTTGTATCATTTACATTGAATCTTTGAGGGTAGTTGTACAATAACTACTACTTGAAGCATTTAATGTCTTTCATCTAGTTTATATTTTCATATTTAATCTTTGGGATCAATATATTTTGCTAAGTAGAGATCACATCCACAATAACCTAAGAGAGAAAAAACAAAAAACCTTGGGTACACTTATTTATCTCATAAAAGGTCATGGAATGAAATTTAGTGTAGGATGCAAGTTAATATGTTAATGTGATTTGAATGATGATTTATCCTAATATTTTCATGTTGAGCTTGTTCCACACATGCTAGGTTTTCCCATAGCACAGTTATAATAATATATAGAGATTATTTCTTTGTGTATGCTCTCCCTGGATAATGATTTACCATTTGTCTCTTTTGTATTCTTGTTGGTGTTATGCATGATTGTTCCTAATGATTCTCAACATGTTAATGGATGAGATTGGATTCTGTTTGTATGATTCCTTGATTAATGAATACATGAGTTGAATGATGGTTATGCTGATCCTTTAAGAGTTTTAATTTTATATATGTTTCTTCTTAAGGATGATAGGAACTAACATAATCTTTCGATGTGCTAATCACCTCTTGTGTGAACTGTTACTTGAAGAATAATAAATGACTTGACGATCCTTGTGATTTTATCTCTCAATGAATGAAAATAAATGCTAAGTGTATGAGTGAGAAATATGATAAGTAGAATGAACTTTTATGTGGTTTACTTAAACAATTATATGGATGAACTTGATGTTGCAATGTGATGTCTTCATGCATATATATTTTAATATGTTGAATGGTAAATTCTTTTCATTTTGGTTGTTGGGTGAAGTGTTTTGATTTAGATAAGTGTGTACTAACCTATCTCAATGTGAATTGTGAAACTTAAGAAAAAGGAACCTCGTTAGTAATGGTTACTTGAAAGGAAAATGAATACCTCTTTCCCTCACCCCTTTGATTGGTTTGAATAATTACTTGGAAAGGACCTATGTGACCAATTGTTCTATGCATTCTATGATCGAGTAAGTGTAAAATAAGGATATAGACATGAGTTAATTTAGAGTCTTTGTAAATTGTTAAAGGCAATGTGTATTGGGTGTAACTATTGAAAGCATATTAAGGTATATGCATTACTTAAAGTTAAATCATTTCATCATGTCCTTTTTGAACTTGGAAACCTTGCATGACCTATACTTTAGCAAGCATAAAACTATGCAATTGGGATAGAATGTAAATGTTGTGAGTGATCTATTAAAATATGACAAGCAAGTTAAGTGAATTCCTTCTTTAGTGGTAAATTCAAATTTTCATTTACATTCAATTTGTGGTTATTTAGTTCCTTCCATGGTTTCAATTTGTGCCTTATCGATTATGGATTCTGGATAATGCTTTGTGTGAAAGGAGTAAATGTTGGTTACAAAGTTTTCATTGGGAATTTTGTGAGTTTTATATGAAAAACCATTGGTCACTTAATCCATAATTTTGGCTTCTGTATACCCAATTGAGTTCTTGTGTATTCCAAGTGGTTTATGTGATGTAAGAGCATAAATTTTGTGATGTTGATTTTACGTTGTGGCTATTTTTCTTATGAGGGTAGTGATATGGTATTGTGATTCATTTTTTGAGATATCCTTAGATAATAGAAAAATCCTGTGTATACCCCCTCTCTTGTATTCCCATAGTTTTCTATGCATGGATGAATTTTTTTTATATGGTTGTTGAGGGTTATGTCGACAATGTACCATGATTTTTTGGATGGGATTCATGGTGTTGTCCCAATGGATATGATGGCAATGTTTTATGATTATTGTGATGGGATATCTCATTGTATGCTATGTGTTTGTTGGATGGATACTTAGTTGATTATGGGAGTGGATCTCTAATAAGGGGACCAGGGCACAAAGGGGCCACCAGGGTAACCCATTGAAGAGTGTTAATCAAGTGAAAACATGATAAAATAATAGGGAATAAATGACTAACTAAGAAAGAGTAATACTATATGTGAGGGATAGGGTGTACTTCTCATAGTTGTGCTAGGGTTTATTGTCCATAGTAGATAGGGGTGTACCAACCACATACGTAGTGGAGAAGTGTTAGGGTGTACTACGAAATGTCAAGATCCTTGTTTCAATGATAGGATTTCTTGGCATCACACGAGTCATGGTATGATGAGGAAATAGGATATTTTTTCACCATCGGGCCTATGTGATAACACTCACATTCTTGGACAATGCACCCATTTTTTTATTCAATTATTCTATGGTTTATGTTGCTGAGTTTGTTTCTTTGTAGGTGATTATGGTATGCAATTTTTGGTATCCCTTCCGAGCATGGGTGAGTTATCTTCCTTGTATTTAATGTGATTCAACTTCTAATGATTTTTATTCCATTATTCCTAGAGTTGTGTTGTGTAATGCTTCCTTGAGTTGGATTGGTTGTGTTTATGGTGATTGTGGTGCTTGGATTCTATATGATCAAGTAATTATTGTATGTGGTTGATGTGCATGCATACCTCGTATGTTAGTTTTCTTGGCATGTGTGTTGGGATGACCTACCACCACCGATGATTTACTCCTTCCTCTTCGGGTGGATAGATACTAGTCACATAGTGATGTACTTTATGATTTCATGATGATTTTTATTTTCTTGTGTGGGCCAACAACTTGTTTATCTCTCCTTGTGATATTTTAGCCACATCTTATGGAAAAATCATTTTATATGGATTTTTTGTTGTGATATCTTTAATTATGTTATTTATTGTTGAGATTGATAACTTATTTCCTTTCTATTTATAAACTTTGGTGGGTAAAATAGTTCCTTTTTGATGTTATTTGAATGCTAGTCATGTGTAGTAATGGAACTCTTCACCAAGAACGTATGACATGAAATTAGTGAGTGTATGCAAGGAAGAAAATGTAGAAAAATATTGGGTGTGGGCTATAGAGTTGGGTTTAGGTGGGATCCATAGGTGTATCTTGAAGCATTAATGCACATGCCACTCCTGAGACTTGTTTTGTAGTGTGTAATTCCAGTGATGTGGACTGGTGTGTTGGTATAAATTCATATCCTCTCATGTTCATTGTTATATAATACAAATAGGAATGGATCTATGTGCTTGTTGGCATATGAGTTACCATGTTTTATGAGTTTTTATGTCACGTTGATAAAAATTGAAAAATTGAAAATTGTATTAGGAAAGATTTTTCCATGAAATGATAAAATTTAGTATAAATGGTAGTGCTTTTGAGAAAATTTAAGCAGTAAAGCTCATTTACATTTCTTGGAATTGATGAAATGGTGGTAATTTTGAGGAAATTAAGTGATTAAAATGGTATGCATTTCTTGAGAAAAGACAAAGTGTTGGTAAATTGAGTGCTATTGTGGGAATTGGTGTACCTTCTATATGAGAATTAAAAAGAGATTGATGTAAATTTTTGTTCATTTTGAGCCATGTATGTGTTATTGGAAAGAGAATAAGTAGAAAATCCATTGTAAAATGTTACATTGAAGACTAAAAATGTAAGTTAAAGGAAACTTTGTGATAAGGAATTACATTTTAGAGCTTTCATGGCTAACTTTTGCATAATAAATTGGCCCATATTATTTTGATTATGTAAAAGAAGGTTTTGAGAGGACCTAAAACCTTTTACATCAAAATTACATGATATGCATTAAATCTCCAATAGTACTTGTGCAACAAAACCAAAAAAAGGACACACAACCAAGTCCTTAAAATAGAAAAAAAAAGAGAAAAAGATAAAGGACAACAAAAAGATAGTAGTACAACAACCTGCTGGCTAAATACATTTCATAAGATCTGCCGCCTGATTAGCCAACATCTGCATGTTAGCCGAGGACACTTTGAGTTCTTCAATGTCATTGTTCTTATTATCCTCCAGCTTCCTAAACCTAGATCTAGTTCTCCTGCTGGGACCATGATCCTCATTGACCTCAGTGTTCACCTTCTCCCCTTTCCCCTGGTCCAATTTGTCCACCAAAATATTAACATGCTCTGCCAAAGCCTTAAGAATAGCAAAGCTCTACTCTACAATGTTTCCAGCCATTTTCTCCATCTTGTCGACTCTATTTTCCATAATCTGAATTCTTTTTATCATCCCCTCTCCATTTTCAATTTTCTCTTCCATAGCAGTGATTCTGTCATTAAAGACAATGAGCCCCTCAGCCCTACCGACTATCTCCATGAGCTCATCAATACTTTGGCCCATGGTTTTGTCCCCCATATTCATCTTTTTAAGGATTCCAATCTCTTTTTGAAGCTAATGAATATGGTACTTCATAGCTATGATGTCGCTTTTCATATTACTAAGGTTAATCAGGAAAGCAAGACAACCTAGATTCTCAAAATCCTTATTCACTCCTTCCGTCTCCTCCTTGGAGCTCTCCACCTTACCCTTCCTAGTGTTGGCCGTGTCCTTCTCCTGCCCATCCTTCTCAATATTTATCACATCCTGGGCAACATCTTGCAGAATATTATCCTCGACCAGAACATTTTGGTCCAACCCCATACTCTCCTCCACAACAGGGTCATTCTCCACCTGCTCTTCCTGTTTATCTTGGCTATTCTCCTGAGAAGAAGAGCCCTCATTAGATGAAATGAAAACCCTCTTAGCTATTTTATTATTCCCTTTTTTGGCTCTGGTACACTTTCCAATGGGCTCCATTTTATTTTTACCCTTCTTCTTGATATTGTCCTCCCTACTCTCCTCTTCCTCCATATCCATATCCGTGACCGAGTCCTCCACCTTAATTTTCTTCTTATTTCTTTTGGGAACTGACTCCTAATACTCCTCAGAGTCACCCTCTTTATTTTTAGTTTCCTCCATGAAGGGTTCCTCTGATTCTTTACCATCTATATCATAGTCTTCTAGGGCCTTCCTATTTAGTGGAGGCCTCTCCACCTTCTTCAATTTCAACACCTCATAAATGAGGACCATTAACCCATCATGACAGGTGTGGTCACCATTCGGATCCCTCTGCCAACTAAGGATAGTAGTATTTAAAGAACTCAAAAAATAAAAGGGGAAATTGATTTTAACCCCATGTCTAAAATGGTTTAGTAAAATCAAATGATGATTGTAAATTTTGGTATAATGACCATCAATAGTAATGTAGCTAATAATCACAAAGAGAACCAGTCTCCATGGCCTAGAAATAATTTTAGGATTTAAGTAGGAGTTATCCACCTTTACCATACACTTCCTCTCCTGCTCCATTGGCGCAAAAGCCTCCAAATCTTTATTTGAGATCTTCCTATCCCTGTAGAAGTTAATACCTTCAATATTTAGACCTATCACCTCTGCAATTATCTCCTTTGTCACCTCCATGCTCTGCGTTCCCACCATGACTTTCCCCTTGTTCAAGGTTTTAATGAAGTGCTTGGTCATTGCAACTTTCCCTTTTTTCAGCTTCTCCAAATAAACCGCCAGGCCCCCATCTTTGACAATTTTCCACACCTCCTAGTTCTAGTTCCATTTGTTACAGTTCCCCAGTACACATATTTTCTTTCTACCTCCCTTAGCTCTGCAATAGTCAGGAAAAACCTTCTTAAGTTTTTTCACAAATCTTTGTCGATTAGGCTTAAAGTTGTAATAAAGCCCTCTAACACTATGAATGACCCATAAATCATGCCAAATGGAAGCAATAATCATCTCAGAATCACCCCACTATCCTTTGTCATCTTCACACAAAATTCTGCATTCATTACTCACTAATATACTCTTCATTTAGAACGTGTTGCCTGCTATTAACTTGATCCTTATCAATTAATGATATCCCTTCAAAAGGGAGGAAAAAACCATCATCCCACTTGATATCCACCTAGCTTTGGTAAGCCACATTCACAGTGCAATCAACCACCGAATTAGCCTCCCTAAAATTATGAGTAATAATACACTCATCAAAAGAATCAATAATGTTTTTAGACTTGCTAATAACATTAACTATTGTCCATGAAGGGGTCATAGTATTATTCAAACATTTAATAATATTTAGGGAGTCCCCTTCAAACCAAAATTTCCTATAGTTTTTCCTCTTGGCTAACAACAGACCATAAAGAGTAGCGTTAGTCTTAGCAACATGGTTAGTATTGAAACCTATAGGAATGGCCTTGGCCCTTTTATAGTTCCCATATTCATCACAGATAACTATACCACAACCACCTATTCCCGGGTTTCCCTTAGAGGCACCATCAAAGATGACTTTCATCCAACCATTAGGGGGACAGTCCCACCTGGCCTCATTTCTTAGACTTCTCTTGGTATCCCGAACCTTGCTCTCTTCAAGTTTCCAATTTTTGTAGACTTTAACCTCCCAATCATCTTTCGGATCCTGATAATTTTTGATTAGCCCAATGTTTTCCAATATAGTTCTCTTAATCTTGTGGAAGATTACAACCCAACTAGATTCCTTGTTTCTAAAAATCCTATCATTCCTCTCTTTCCAAACCCCCAACACATGTAGGGAAGAAAGAAGCTCCATATAGACAATAAGAGTTTATTATTAGTAGGCGGCTTCCAAGAAGTGAAAATCTCTTGAATATCCTGTGGAAAAACCCAATCCATATTCATCAAATCAAGAAATTTCTCCCATATTTTCCTAGCAAAGGAACAATGGATAGCCATATGATTGATGTTCTCCTCATCACTCTTGCAGAGACAACATCTATTGGTTAAATATAGGCCCCTTTTCCTTAGATTATCAATAGTTAAGATTTTATCCTGCAATAAGATCTAGAAAAAAACATTAATTTTAGGTGTTAAACCCTTGTACCAAGCCTTGGCCCAACATGGTTCAGGACTATCTTCAAAATTCTGCATGTACAAAGAAAAGACCGAGAAAGAGCCATTAGCATTATATTTCCAAATTAGAGTATCCTCTTCATCAACAAGAAAGACAACATTCAGAATTTTATTCAGGCTTCTAAGAGAAGGATCCACCCTAGCCAAATTAGTCCACTTATCCCCCTCCTAGTAGTCAACCACATGTGTTACCAAAATATGTTTGCATTGCATCATCTTTTCTTTCCAATTTGAATCTTCATTGAGAGGGTGATCAAGAATCCATACATCTTCCCAAAAAAGAAGTCTTTCCATTTCCTACCTTCCATTTGGTACCCTTCTTGATCAGATCCTTCCTTCTCAAAGCATTATTCCAAATGCTAGACCCTCCTTGAGCAATTTCTTGATTCAATTTTTTTTTAAATCACTCTTGTCCCTATTATATTTGTTGTGTTATATGGTACTCCATTCTCCCAAGGTCTTGAATAGTCTCCATAGAAGTTTGGCCATAAGAAAATCATTCATACTTATATTACGGAGACCAAGGCCCCCTTTCCTAATAGGTTTACAAACTTTCTCCCAAGCTATGAGAGCCATTCTTTTTTTATGTTCCACTCCTGACCAAAGGAAATTCTTTTGGATTTTCTCTATACTATCAGAAAACTTCCTAGGGATTTTGAAGATACTTAAAGCATAGAGAGGAATACTTTGGAGGGTAGCTTTAAGCACCAAAATCTTACCAATCTGGCTAAGAAGAACACCCTTCCAAGCAGCTAAACTCCTATGAAATTTATCAATCATATCTCTCCAAAAAGAGTCCGAAGGATCAAGGCACAAAGGTAAGCCTAAGTAGGATCCTGGGAGACTATTCACCTCACATCCCAACACTTTTTTTATCCTTTCTTGTCTTCTTTTAGGAACATTAATGAAAAAAATAGAGCTCTTATTCCGATTTATAATCTGACCAGTAGCAACAACATAGATATCAAGGGCTTTTTTGATAGTTTTTCCATTCTTTATAGAGGCTTCTCCCATAATAATGGAGTCATCCACAAACTACTAATGAGAAAAAATTAGTTCCTTTAAAGAAGGTTTCAGCCCTTTAAACTCACCTTTGTTAACCAGCCTGCCAATATATCTACCCAAACACTCTTCCATAATAATGAACAAAATTGGAGATAAAGGGTCCCCTTGTCCAAGACCTCTCAAGGACTTGAAGAAGGGAGTAGGAGATCCATTCATGAGCACTGAGAAAGTAGCAGAGGAAACAAAGCAATGGATAAGATCTCTACTTCTCTTCTTGAAACCAAAAGCCTTTCAAGTAGCCTTCAAAAAATCCCAATCAACCCTATCATAGGCTTTAGACAAGTATAACTTCAACAAAAAACCTTCCTTCTTAGACATAGTCAAGGAATGTATATTTTCATGGACATAAATGATTGAGTCCAGAATCTACCTGCCAGGGACAAAACCATTCTGCTGTCCAGAAATCAGGGAAGGAAGAAAAAGAAGAATCCTAGAGGTTAGGACTTTTGAGATAATATTGTACATCAAGTTACAAAAACTTATTGGTCTGAACTGGTCGATACTATTAGCCCCCACTTTCTTTGGAATCAAAGTTGTAAAGGTACCATTGAGTTCCTTAAGAATCCTTCTTGACCTAAAAAACTCTTTCACCACATTCGTAACATCATCTTTCACAATCCTCCAATACTTATAAAAGAAAAAAAGAGGGTAACCATCCAGGCCAGGGGCTTTATCTCCTTCAAAGGAGAGAACCGCCATATGAATCTCTTTCTTAGAAGGGATGGAAGTGATATATCTATTGTGTTCTTCATTAAAAATGCAGGGGATACTATCCAACAACTCCTTTTGGCATTCCTCATCCAGATTATCAGCTTTCTTTAAAAGCTCCCCCAAAAAATTATTTGCTTCTCCCCTGAAATCTTCCTCTTTTTCATTGATGGTGCCATTAATCTTAAGTCTGGAGATTTTGTTTCCCATTCTATGTTTCACCGTGGTCATGAAAAAATATTTTGAATTTCTATCCCCTTCCTTTAAATTTTTTTTTCTAGACCTTTGTCTCCAAAAGCATTCTTCTTTTGAGATAATATCATGATATTCAACAAGTTTAGTATCTTCCTCATCTTTAGTGAAAAAGAAATACCCATCTTTCTGAATACTATCCTGAATCTCCTTAAGCTCCTTTACTATTTTCCTTTTGTTGGTAAAGATATTTCCAAAAGTCTCTTTGTTCCATTTTTTAATATTTTCCTTCACATTTTTTAGTTTCTTAGCAATTATTTCTCATATTATAATGCATAGTTTATTCTTGGTTACTAACCTCAAGGAAAAATTGCACTTGGGGCTCTTATGGAGAAATTTGAAATCATAACAGTTGCTAAGATTTTGATATGGGGTAGTTACAAACATGTATTATGTAAACCCATTTTCATGATGATTCTTTTATTTTATTTTATCATTGTATAGATCTAAGGAGTAAGCATATTAGTGATATAGATTAAAGAATGTTTTAGGACTAATGTGTTACGTGTTTCTACTCTCAACCTTGTGAATTCTAAGAATAACTCTAGCATTACAAGGGAGGATGTAGTACCACATCAAGCATACCTCGATGAGAAGGTACCAAGACTCTATACCTTGGATTAGATGTAGTATGAGGTAAGCACAATTGTTTATAAATGCTAGTTAGTAAAGCTAGAAGTATACTTGGTAGATTGAAAATTAATATGGAATTAATTTATGGTAGAATCCCATGATTTGATTGAAATGATTATTTATTTCATTGGATTTGATGAGTGTGAATAATGGATCTTTTATAAATGCTACTTTTTTATAGTTACTATGTCCTATTCTTAGGGTGTCTTCAAGTTTACTCATGAGCCTTAATTTTTAGTTTATTTTAAGTCAGATCCTCATAATTAGTTAATAAGACTTAAGTGTCTACTTTTATATCCTTGATATGCACTTTAGATACTCTTTTCATGATAGTATGTAATATATATATGTTAGTTATAATTATAGTTTAATGGATAGTTAATCTTGTGATGAAAGAATATATATTGTGTGTTGGATAAATTTGTGCTTGTTAACATTTGTTATGTAGAAGCATTAAGAGAGAAGAGATCAGTTCATGGAACCCAATCAAGTTAAACCATTGAATACTAAGTCCATGTAGCTCAGCAAGGATTGACAATTGAAGAAGTCTTATGATGAACTAGTCATAGCTCATGTTGAGCTAATTGAATTACTTTTATGGAGGAATAAATCTAGGAAGTAGTGGAGGCTATATATGCTCTTTACATTGTTGAACAAGTCTGATGTTCTTCATGTAGGTAGATAGTTTTATCCTTCTTTCTAGTTCTACAATAATTTTGATCTACCTATTTTCTTTGCATTGATCTTTAGTGGTTAGTTAGTTACTGTGCTTTCTGTTATAAATAAGAAGTTGAACCTCTTTGGAAGTTACCTTGGATTAGTTAGAAATTTTCATGTAATATCATTTATAAGTTTTATAGAGTTCAGTTTAGTTTCCAAGAAAGTTTGTAACTAGCACCTTTTTACAATATCAATAAGCAATATAATTATGAGCATAATAGTGTGTACTTGAGCTTTGGACTTACTCACTCAAGGGGGCCCACTTGGTGAGTAGTCCCTATTAATTTTTGTATTATTTTCCTTCACTTTAGTTTGCAAGTTTTGGATTTTGTTTGTTCCTGCAACCACTATAAATAACTTCCTATGACTATTCCTGCAGCCAAAGGCAGATAGAGTAATTCATGCCTGCATATCCTTAACTTTTTTTTTGTAGTGGTTTAGTTTAGCATTTGATATTCACTCAAGAATTTACCTTTCCAATATTACCTTTCAAGCATTTCTTTCTTTGAATTGTAGAGTAGAATGGCTTTAGTAGGGACTTAATGCACATATAGTGATGTCCTGTTTCAAGTTCACATCCCTAGGTTGATAAGTAAATAAACTATCTCCATCAAAAAGTTAAATACTCTATTTGGATGTCCAATCCCTAAGTTGAGTTCAAGGCCTAGTTATTCATCTAATTGGGAATTCAAGCATTTTTGGCACCATTGTCAAAGATGGTGTCAAGCTAATGACCTATTACATTCATGAGTTCATTTTCTAGTTCATTTCATGTTATCCTTAGTCCATTTTTAGTTTAGTTAGTTTTCAAGTTTCATTTTATCCTAATTTAGTTCAAAATCATCAATATGCATGCATAGAAGAAGATATGCCTTAGGAAGATTCCTTCCTAAATACCTTGACAATCATTTACATGAGATTTTTGTTTAACAAGAAGAAGAAGAAGAAGAAGAGAACCCTTATGCTGATGCTGCACAAAATTTGGCCACCTCTACATCTTCTTCAAAAGAAGAACCATCTGGTATAAATATATTTGAAGAGCCACTCGACCCAAATCCTTTTGCTGACATCTTGGACAATTTTCATATTCCTCCACCTACAAACCTATTTCCTCAAAATCAAATTTCCAACCCACTCGCTTTGATAGTCTATGAACCAGGTGTCTAGCCAGGGGCTCAAACAATAATGGTAGGAAATAAACCTCCTCCTACCTTTCCATTTCACATTGCTAATCAACATGACAATAATTATCTTAATAACATCTTTGCTTTATCTTTTCCCAAGTTTTATGTGTTGGTCACTAAGGATCTTGATACTTTCATCTTTGAATTTGACATCCGTTTTCAAAGCTATGACTATACCAATGATTCTCATAGGCTCAAGTTATTCCTTGCTACTTTGAAGGAGTCAGCTCTAAGGTAGTTTATGGGCTTGGGAGTTGATGTTGTGTATAATTGGGATGAGATGAAGACAACATTCTTGGAGAAGTAAAAAGGATACTGTAGAGGAAATGATATGAGAGGGGATGATATTTCTAGAATACATCAAAATGAAGATGAATGTTTGGAGGATTACATATAAAGGTTCTTGTTTAGTTTACAAAATTCCACACACCATGAGTTGAATGAAGAATAAATTTTTTTTCTCTTTCTAAGAGGAATAAATGATGGTTGTAATGAAGCCTTAGATTTAATGGTAGAAGGATATATCAGTAGAGAAACTCAGGATGATATCAAGAAGATATGTCTCAACTACTCAAGAGAGGTTGTTAAAAAGGGAAGGGGCTATTAGTCTACTATGGGAAAATCAATTGGTAATGGAGTATCCAGAAAAAAAATCACTCACCTACTGTCAGCTTTCAAGAATGACATTATCAACAACATGGCCATGCAGTTGGATACCATGCAAGCTAAGAAGAAGCATGAGGAGGTGGAGGCAATGCTAGTAGAATATTATCCTCACTACAAACAAATGAAGAAGGATTAAATATGCAAGATAGTGGCTAATATGGAGAATAAGAAATTATGTATTGAATTCAAGTCGGTAGAGATGGATGATGATCATGTTTTCTACATTTCTCAAAGATGGTCATGGGCTCCAAGACAAGGTATGTACAATATCCCTTAACTTTTAGTGGCCCTTATCCAAATTCTTACAATAATTAGTGAAAATCCCAATATAATCCTAATTCTAGAGGTTATCAATCTCAACCATGGAATAATACATAGTCTTAATGGATTGCCGAATTATCAAAATAATTTATCCCAATGGAAACCTCCTCAAGGGAACAAGAAGAAACCTCAAGGAAGATGGCAACAACCTCAAGGATCTTGTCATCTACCTTAAGGTAATTGGAAAAAAAATCCACAATGGAGAGGAAGCTAACAATGGTAGAATCAACCTACTGGATATCTTCAATCACCTCAACAATCACAATAGTAAGCTTTAATTCCACCTCTTGTAGCCAATGAAAACTCACCTAAACCAACTTATCTTCCTGATCAACCTATGCCAAATCCTAATAATAAACCACAACAACAACAATATCCCTTTTATTCTACAGATCCCAATCAATAACCTTCCTATGCTATGAACATAAGTGATATCCATTTAAGGTCTGGGACAAGGTTACCAACCCTAACTTCTCCTATTATAATCAAAACATGTTTCCATTGTACTTGCTAAAAAATAGTTAACTAGGGAAGCTAAAGTTATTGGGAAAATTAATCAAATGCTGATAGTCCTATAGAGTTATTTTATTGTTATTAGTTTTAATAAAGTCATATTGATTGTCAAAGTCATTCGGTAAAGAAGGAAAGTCAAGTCGGTAAAGCAATAAGCTAGTTGGTAAAAGGAAATAAAGGAAGAGACAATTTTGGTAAAAGGGAATAACGAACAAACACTGACCAAGGTAGATAAAGGAAAATTGAGCATTGAGTATCGAGCAATTATCGGGCTACAACAAATACTAAACCAAGAGACCATACATGTTACTGAGAAAGAGAAAATGTATTAACGAGCATGACAGGATGACATAAGGAGAATCTACAAATACATTGAATCTGGACACCAAGCAAAGAACATTTTACAAATCTTGAGGAGATTGTTTGTTAAAGAATTGGAGATTTAAATATGATAGTTTTGCACGATTACAAGGTAAGATCCACCAATAAGAATTAAATTATATGCATTGGAGATGTAACCAATGCTAGCAACGCTTAGGGAGATGATTTTAGAATGTTTTCGCTGCTTCTATAATCGAGTATAAAATGGATCAGAGTGAGAAGATCAGTATGAGAAAGATAGATATATGTGTATATGTTAAGGAGAAATTGAAGGAAGTAGGTGATGAGAAAAGAAGCCACCAAGTAGAAAAGAAGTAAGAATAGAGCGTGAATGTGATACAAAGTTGAAGTTACTGAGTACAAAGTTGATATTGTGAGTGAAGTACAGTATGAGGTAAATAGTTATTGAACATATTGAGTTTGATAAGCATAAGTTGATGAAAACATTATAGACAAATTTTTTATTGATTAATTATGTAATCATAATTATAAAATATCTTGATTGAGTGGATCCTAACAGGTCTTATATTGTAAATCCTTTAATAGAGTACATCTCTTAGATTAGAGGTGTAAAATTCTTTAGCAAATTAGACTTAATCAGTCTTTAGAATCTTAACAGTGATAATACTCTTAACAAGGTAAGCTATAAAAAATAGCTAATATTGTAGCTCTAACTGAGTAAGCTTTATATTGTAGTAGTGAATTTTTTTAGGTGTCATCCCCACCGTAGTTTTTTCCTCTAACCAAGGATTTCTATGATACCAAAATCATGGTGTTATGAGTTGTCTTTCATGATATTATTTTATGTCTTGTATTTTTATATGCAAAGTTATGAATTTCGTGAATGACTAAGAAAGTTAGTTAAAAGTTTTTGGAGTACTTATTCACCCCTCCACTCTTAGTACTTACCTTTTCATAAATTAATCCAACAATTGGTATTAGAACAAAGGTCTCTTATTCATAAGCTAAACTACTTGAGAGGAAAGATCTAGAGAGATGAACATTTATAGGTATGGAAAGGTGAATGATAACATGAGCATAGAAATGAGGTATGCTAAGGAACAAATTGATGAATTGAGGAGGAAATTGAAGAATTCACTTAACAAGAGAAAGGAGCTAGCACATCAACTAAAGGATACACAAGATCAGGTGGAAGAACTTGAAGAAAAATTAGAGGGAAGCTTATTTGATAAATCTGGAGCTACCTTATCAAAACTGACTGAAAAGAACAAAAACCTAATTGATCAAGTAAAAACATCAAAAAGGGAGCAAGAAGCTCAATCAGTAAGAATGGGTGACATCCTAGAACAAAAGAGAAAAGTTGAAGATGACAAAAGAATGGTTGAAGATGAGAGAAGACAAATGAATGCAAGGTTGAATGAGAAAGATGTGTAAATACAGAGGTTAACACAAATCTATTATAATATGATAGATTGACTACTTAGTATTAATTAGGAGATTGAATGGAAAGTTAAAGAGATTACTGGACTAAGATCTGAGAATGAACATCTAAAGAATGAGCTAAAATCTAAAAAGGATGCAAATGAAGTATTGAAAAGGAATGAAGAAACATTGAGGATACTGGATGAACAATTAAGAGGTCAGAGACAACTAAGAGATACTATTGGACCAAGATTTCATGAAAACAATACTATCGAGAAGGGAGAGTCCTCAAAACATGCAACCAACCGAGATAATGCTACCCCACCAAAGACAAATAAGCCCACTTGCTATCACTATGGAAAACTAGGTCATACAACTAATGTATGTTGGAGAAAAAGAGGTAATCCACTGAGGATTCCTAAGTTTAATGGTTATTGTTACAATTGTAATAAGTATGGTCACAAATCATTTGAGTGTAGATCAAGAATTGCTAATAATACAAGGAAGCCAAGATTCAATGGTTACTACAAAAATTGCAATAGATATAGTCACAAGTCTGGATAATGTATGTCACAAATAAATAATGTGAAATGGGTACCTAACTAAAAAAATACTACAAGCAACTGACAAGGATCAACTATACCATGGGACTGCAATACATAATTTCATGTATTGCATGTGGGAGATTTGGTCACATTGCTGCAAATTGCATTTTGATGCATGGAAGAAACAATAGAAGGTCATGGAGAAATTTTGGAATGGCTTGTTTGCATTGTCATAGGGTTGGTCACTTAGCCAAAGATGATAGGTATCAAGGCAAAGCCCCAACCGAGGAACAACTGAGTGAAGCTGCTCAAGTTGATATTGATGAGATAAGAGATCAAATGAATAGAACATGGAGAAGAAAGTCTCAAGATGATGGAATAGGACTTGGAACAATAGATGGCACCACATCCTATGGATTGGGTGCACCTATCTTCACCTAATGAGTCAAAGGTATGTGTAGGAGCTGATAACTAAAATTATATCTTAAATTAGTTCCTAAAAATTATGCATAGATCCATATTAGCATATTAAGATGCATTTGGATATATGGTGTGTAGTTGAAATTTCATATTTTGATCGATAAGGGTATATGTTATTTTGTTCCATTTGGTGAAAGGAAAGTGTATTTGGTAATCAGTGAAAATGGAGTTAGTAAAGAGCATTTAATGCTAAAATTATAATCATTGGAAACCCTAAACAAGGAAAAAGTATAAATAGAGCTCTTGTCATTTCAATTTTTACCTTGCATTTTTTAGAGCTATTGAGCATTTAGAAGAGAAGAGTCCTTCGAGAGAATTCAAGCAATCAATCAAACAAATCTTATCATTATCAAGCGCATTCAAGTTATTATTGGTACTTTCTTGAGCTATAAAAGAGAAATCAAGCCATCATTCAATCAAAACCGTACAATCAAGTGATTAATATGTGAAGCAATGGAACCAAAAGTACAAAATCATTTTGTCATGGAGAAGATTGACCCTATCAATCCAAAGTATAAGCTACCACTAACCGTAGTAGTTGACACTAACAAGATGAGAGCCCTATCTTCGATCCCACCGAGAGTTATTTTGATTGAAGACATTTGTATCTTCATAAATTAAAAATTAGAGGGTATTTTCCAAGAGGAGATAGATACATCCTACCAGAATTTGTGTAAAAAAGGAAGTTGAAAGATGATCATACTCATTTGGAGACCAAGGGTTTGGTTCATGCCATGCATGTACCAACAATGTTCAAGATGGAATAGATGAGGATTATTTTGAGCAAAGTTCATGATCAGTTCATGTGGCTTGATGTACCTATGAAGATTACAAAATATGTACTACATATTTTTATAGGTTATCCAATCGGTGATAGACCGAGAGATTACAAGAAAACTGATAAAAACAAACCGTGTGAGTTGACACATGCAAAATGGGACATAAGAGGTTTGAAGTTGTATACTATTGATGATCCTGAGATGAGATTCACGTGCAATATAATATCCTACCGAATCTTCCAATCATCTCGAGTAGACTGTGTACCTTGTGGAGCTGTTGATATATCCTACAAGATTGTGAAGAAAGACATGAAGATAGATCTATATGAGATCTTATTGAAACAATTTGATGATAACATGAATACAATTAGGAAAGAAAAGACAAATACTTTAAAGTTTAGATCATTCTTGGTATGTATATTTTACCACTTTTAGAACTTATTTCCATGAATTAGTGATGTAGTATGGCATGTGAATAAACTAATTATTTACCAAATAAATGAGTATATTCAAAGTTTAGGAGATAACTTTGACATGATTATGAATGATTAATTTTTAAAGTTTCAATCTAAAATACACAAAAAATTTAGGATTCCACCTCAACTAGTGGAAAAATACAAGGATACTATCTATTTTGAAGTTGATACCGACACTGGTATAGTGAGGGTTGTGGAGCCTAGAACCATGTGGTTACCACCAATGGGTTATGAAATGGATATTGATGTTGAATCTTTTCAAATTTAAGGTTTATTAGAGAAACCAATTGATAAAAGATTCAATTGGTATGGCACCTATGAAGAAGTAAAAGATAAAATCAGGTTAGGTATATTGATAACTAAGGAAATGAGGAAAACCAATGTTTCTATTGAAAAAGATGAAGCTGGTCCTTCAGAGATTAAGGGGAAAAAAATTATAATGAAAAAGGAAACCCCTGGACCAATTAGTGCAGGACCATTAACAAGGTCTTCCTTCACACCAAGAGAGAAGAAGAAATAAGAAGTAGAGCAACAAAAGCCTAAAACCTACTTGAGAGAAAAGAAGACTTCTGGTAGACCAAGAAGGAAGTTGAAATTACAAGAAGATAGAGAAACCAAATATAAAGATGTATCCCAATTCAAAGTTGTGCAAAACTAGACACCAACATGAGAAACTTAGATGAGTCTCTTAAAATATTCAATAAGTATGAAGGTTATTTTGGAATAAAACAAATTAATTATGAAACTAGAAGTGATGAGGAAAAAGAAAAGATTGAAAAACTAGTTGTGTTCACACTAAACAATTTTAGGACTACTCCAGTTGAGATGGCCAACCAAGTACTTGATGAGTTATACAAAAAGATAGATGCAAGATGGAAATATGCCTTGGAATTTGAGAAAAAAATGAGGGAGAGATCCCTAGCTATCACTGTACCTGAATTGTCAAGAAGAGGAATTAAGGAAGAATTGGAGGAATGTTCTAAGATATTTATAGTCAAGAGAAGGGCACTAAGAATTATGGTCGATAAGCTAGAAGAACTGTAAAAGGAAATAAATGAATTATGGAGAAAGATTTTATTTCCCAACCTACCAATAGAGATTAAGGAGCAAAAAGGGAAGTCATATCCTATTGATTTGACAATAGATAAAGAAGAGGTCATCATTGAAGATATAATAGATAAAGACCCAATAAAGGAAATCATAAATGAAGAAGATGTAATGGAAACTGATGCCAAGGACACTAAAGAATTGAATCTTGATGATTCAACAAAATAAAAACTGATGGATCTAGATCCATTCATTAAAAAAATACTTAATTTTCCTGAGATTGAAGAGGTTATCTCAAAGGCTACAAAAGATGTTCCAACTGATGTTGAAGCCCCCACCAAACCAGAAAAGGAGAAAGAACAAAAGAAAACTATAGAGTCAATCACTCCTACCGAGACCATTGATCCCCACCAGCAACAAGAACTGGTGAAAAATAAGGAAAGGGATAAAGAAGAGGAAAAGAAACAAGAGGAGCAGGAAGGAAAACAAAAGGAAGAAAAAGATGAAAAAACCAAAGATAAAACTACTTCCACAACTTCTGATATGAAGTTATCTACTGGAGAGAGTGTTCAAACTACAAAGAATAAATCAAAGAAGAGAAAGCATGAAAAGGAAATAGTTGACTTAATCCAACCTATTATAATATCAAAGGTTGACATCTCAACCATGAGCCCCAAGGAATTATTAGAAATTGGTGATTTACTCAAGAGGAAAGCAACACAAGACAATTTGCTAGCAAAGAAGTAGAAAACAAATGTACCTGAGAATGTCAAAGAGATACCGTAGGAGATAGTACCAGAGGAAGATATAAATGAGAAGGGAAATATATATAGCCAATTGAGTGAACTGGTAAGTTAGATAAATAAACTAGCTACTGAGACCACAAAGTACTTGATGCAAGTGCTTATGAAGAAAATGGAAGATGAAATAATTAAAGAATTACTTCAATCAATAGAACTTGACAAGGTAACACTTTTGGTATTGGTTACTGAGTTAGAAAAATAATTGCAAGATATTTTTTCATTATTTCAAAAAAATTGTTTAATTTCAAATTTCACAAAATATATAAAAGAAAAAGATGAAAATGTTGAGAAGGAACTGACTGAGCATCTAGCCAAGGTAACAACCGAGCTTGATACTTTCAAGGTTTATTATCAAAGGTCGAGGCACCTAATGGGAGTGCAAGATGTGTTAAGGAAAAAGGAGAACAAAATTAGAATGGATCTCATGGAATTGCAAGCATTTTTGATACCACAAATAGAGTCATTGCAAACACGTGCATAAGGAAAAAGACTTAGTGAACACCCCTGATGTAAGTGCTATGGATATCATGATAAGTATTACAAATGACATCAGTGAACACATTGTGTTGTTACAAAAAATAAAGGAGTCATGGAAAGCATCATTGAAAGATGCACAAGAGAGGTATAAATTTATTTTTTGCCAAGATCCTTCCACTAGATAAACAGTAAGTAATTATTTTTGGCATTTTTCTAAAAAAAAGGGGATAGACATATATTGTTGTTGTCTAAGTAAAATAAAGGGGGATAGTAAAGAAAAGATGTATATATTGTATAGTATGAAGAGGATTATATGTATAGGAGATGGATAGATATGTATATAAGAAGTATTTCCACATGGGGAGCAATAGACTTTATCGAGATATGTATATGTACATGGTCAAAAGGACACATGATTTTGATGACTTTGAAGTTTTTAACAAAGATACAAAACTAATGCCAAAGGGGGAGATTGATACTCCTATAGAGTTAATTTGTATTGATTGTCAAAGCTATTTGGTAAAGAAGGAAAGTCAAGTCAGTAAAATAATACGCCAGTCGATAAAAGGAAATAAAGGAAGAGATAATTTTAGTAAAAGGGAATAAGGAACAAACACCAAGAAAGTCAGAGAAAGGAAAATTGAGCACCGAGAACTAAGTAGTTACTAAGCTACAACAACTACCAAACTGAGAGAACATACATGTTACTGAGCAAGAGAAAATGTATTACTAAGCATCATAGGCCGATATAAGGAGAACCTACATATACATTGAATATGGAAACCCAACAAAAAATGTTTTTCAAAGCTTGAGGAGATTGTTTTTTAAAGCATTAGAGATTTAAATATGATGATTTTGCATGATTACAAGGTAAGATCCACCAATAAGAATTAAATGTGATATATGCATTGGAGATGTAACCAATGCTAGCACCACTTAAGGAGATGATTCTAGAATGTTTCCACCACTTCTAGAATTGAGTATAAAATGGATTTGAGTGAGAAGATCAGTATGAGAAAGAGAGAATATATGTGTGTATGCGAAGGAGAAATTGCACGAAGTAGGCAATGAGTAGAGAAGCCATCGAGTAGTAGAGAAGTAAGAACAAAGTGTGCATGTGATATAGAGTTGATATTGTGAGTGAATTACAGTATGAGGTAAATAGTTATTGGGCATAATGAGTCTGATAAGCATAAGTTGATGAAAGCATTATAGAAAAATTTGTTACTAATTAGTTGTGTAATCAGAATTGTAAAATATTTTAACTGAGTGGATCCTAATAGGTCTTATATTGTAAATCCTTTAATAGGGTACATCTCTTAGATTAGAGTTATAAAATACTTTAGCAAGGTAGACATAATTAGTCTTTAGACTCTTAACAGGGTAAGATATCAAAAATATCTAATATTGTAGCTCTAACCGAGCAAGCTTTCTACTGTAGTAGTGAAGTTTTGTGGGTATCATCCCTACTGTAGTTTATCCTCTAACCAAGAATTTCTGTGATACTAAAATCATGGTGTTATGAGTTGTGTTTCATGATATTGTTTAATATGTTCTATGTTGTTATATGCAAAGTTGTGAATTTGGTGAATGTTTAAGAAAGTTAAATTTTTTTGCAGTACTAATTCACCCCTCCCCTCTCAGTACTTACCTTTTCATAAATTAATCCAAAAAATTCCTCCATTTCCACAAAGGCTAGAAGCTAGAATAACTTAACATAAAGAGGAATAAGCCTTTGATATCCTTGACCAATTGAAGATCATATATGTTAAGATTCCCCTGTTCCAAGACATAAAATATGTTCCTATTTATATTAAATCCATTAAGGACACTTGCCTCAAAAAGCCATGAAGGAAGAGGAAAGATCCCCAAATAGTTCATGTACTTGGAAAATTGGCAAATATCATGCTTGGTAAATTTTTGGTACCTAAATACTCTAATCCCAGTATTTTAATAGTTTAAGTCATCATTAATAGAATCTAAGTTAATAATGCTTTAATAGACTTAGGGGTAGCCATTAATGTGATGAATAAAGATACCATGCATTTTAACATTACCAACCTAAGGTCTACACCTACTATCCTATAGCTTGCATAAAGTTGAATAGTTAAATTTGATGGAATGGTAGAAAATTTGGTAGTTACCCTAGATTCTTGGGAGTACCCAAGAGACTTTATGATACTTTCTCCTAAACCCACCCTACGGGGATATTCTATTATTATGTGAAGACCTTGGTTGGTGATAGATGATGCCTATATATCATGTTAGTTAGGAAATATGACCATCTTTGATGGTCTATCTATGAAGAAGCTATCCTTATATCATCCTAAACAACTCCAAATTGCACTTATCAAGCGAGTATGGCTAGAATTGAGAGAAGAAGTAGAGGAAGTTAACTTAGTGGTGTAACTTATGATGTTGGGAAGAGATCCTTTCCTGTAGCTAAAAGAGGAAGATTATATACTTACCAACATTATGCAAAGCCATTATGGGATAAGTGAGAACCCCTTTGGTTGTTCATCCACTTAGCAATGCTCATGATTACAACCTACCCTCTCTATGCTTGATTCATCAAGTTTTCCTAGAGTTGAAGAAATTTTTCACAAATTGATGCTGCATGAAATTCAAATGCCATGTATTATTGAAGCATCCATGATTGATTTAAAAAAATAGTTATAAGTATCACTAGGATTCTTTTTTAATATTAATAATAAACTCAGTCTATAGGAACAACTATCACTAACCAAACTTCTCCAAAACCACAAGCAAGATTTTTTTTGGGATTATAGTGACATGAAAGGGTTGGATCCTAAGATGTGAACTCATAAGATATACATCAAATATGATAGTGTGCTAATTAGGTAGTCCTAAAGAAGAGTAAATCTTTCCCTAAGGGAGATAGTAAAAGATGATTTACAAAAATTGTAAAATACTAGTTTTATCTACCCTATATCAGACAACTAGTGGGTGCCATCTCTTGTTATTATTACAAAAAAGAAAGGAAAATGGATATTTTGTGTAGACTATAGAGAATTTAATACTAAAAACAAGAAGGATCATTTCCCTCTACCACTTATAGATCAAGTACTAGACTCTTTAGCTGGAAAGAAGTATTTCTCATTTTTGGATGGGTTTGGTGGTTACAATCAAATTAGGTTTGCCCCTGAAGATCAAGAGAAAACCACATTCACATGACATTGGGGAACTTATGCCTATTATTTTCTTCCATTTGGCCTTTGTAATGCACCAACAACCATCTAGAGAGTAGTCATCAGTATATTCTCTGATATTTCTCATGATTGTATGGAGATATATATGGATAATTTCACCGCATATGGCACTACATTTGAGGAATCCTTAAACAATTTAGGAAAAGTGTTGTAAATATGTGAGGAACATAACCTATCTTTGAATAGTGAAAAATGCTTTATGATGATGCAAGGAGTGGTGTTAGGGCATTATATCTCACAAGATGGTATTCAAGTTGATCCTGGTAAAATTGAAGTTATCCCTAACCTACCTATTCCTACAAAGAAAAAAAATGTTAGAATCTTCTTAGGCCATGTTGAATATTATAGGAGGCTCATTAAATGTTTTAGTAAAATTGTAGGGCCACTATATACTTTATTGAAAAAAGATGCAAAATTTAATTGAATAAAATCCAATGAAGAAGCCTTACTCAAGCACCAATACTTAGGGGACCTAATTGGTTACTACCCTTTCACATCCATATAGATGCATCAGATTATGCCATAGAAGAAGTATTAGGTCAGAAGGATGGAGCAATAGAAAATGCAATTTATTTCATCAGTAAGAACCTGCAAGGACCTAAATTGAACTACATTGTAACATAAAAGAAGTTGTTAACAGTCATTTATACTTTTAATAAATTTAGAAATTACATTACTAGATATCAAATTTTTGTGCATGTTGATGATGTAGTAATTAAGTATCTAGTGAACAAACTTACAATCATGAGATTTTGAGCAAGATGGTTGTTAATCATGAAAGAATTTGATATCACAATAATAGATAAGCGAGGTAAAGAAAATATAGTGGAATATTTACTATCTAGACTTCAAAAAAATAAAAATTTAGAAGTTATTGATGATAGTTTCCTTGATGATAATTTGTTTTCTATAACTATGAAAAAACCTTGGTATGCATATATTGCAAACTATTTGGATGCAAATAAAATTCTTGCCCACTTCTCACCCAAGGAGAAGAGATAACTGGTTGAGAAAAGTTTTAACTTTTCTTGGATAGATAACTTCCTATTTTATAAAAGACCATATTAGGTTATAAGGATATGTGTAAGAGAATATGAGGCATATGGTATCCTTCATGCTTGTCATGATGAAGCATGTGGGGGTCACTTTATAGAAAAAATGATAGCAATGAAGATACTAGCTATAGGTTACTATTGTCCTACCTTACATAAAGATGCATATAATTACACTTGAAAGTGTGACAGATGCCAAAGGCTGGGAAGACCCACTAAGTTTGATGAGATGCCATTTTATCATAAAATTTTAATAACACCATTTGATAAATAGGTTCTAAACTTTGTTGGACCCATTGATCCACCTTCAAATAGTAATTCATACATCCTGGTATGCATAGACTATGCGACAAAATGGGTAGACGTCCAAGATATGAAACATGTTATGGATAGAAAGGTCAAATAATTTCTCTATGAAGAGATATTCATAAGATA
This sequence comes from Chamaecyparis obtusa, assembly GCA_027943335.1. Taxonomy (NCBI): domain Eukaryota; kingdom Viridiplantae; phylum Streptophyta; class Pinopsida; order Cupressales; family Cupressaceae; genus Chamaecyparis; species Chamaecyparis obtusa. The sequence goes on along the minus strand of BSBK01006923.1, from coordinate 460,785 downwards.
TGGAGTGTCAAGGGATCTTGTCATAGATCAAGGATATAAATTTACCTCCTCATTGATCACAACATTGAACAATGAGTATAATATCAACAATAGGAAATCAATCCCCTATCACATGTGGGATAATGCTCAAGCATACATTACCAATAAAGAGATTGAATCAATCCTAACCAAAAAAATAGAAGCTCACAAAAATGATTGGGAAAATCAGATTTGTGAAGGAGTTGGGGCATATCACAAAACTTGGAAAACCACCATAGGATTTACACCATTTGAACTATTGTATGGTAAGCTAGCTATTATACCAATTAATTTTGAACATAAAACTCTAAAAACAACATTGGAACTTGAAATGAATCTCTTTATAGCTCATAAATCATGGGTCCTACAACTTAATGCTTTAGATGAAATAAGAAAAGTGACCCTACAACAAAAAGAGTTAGTCCAAAATCAACTAAAGAAATGGAATGACAGGAATATCAAAGAGAATAATTTTTTGCCTAGAGATTGGGCATTGTTGTATAACACCAGATATCAAGAAAATATGGGTAATTTGCACACTAAATGGATAGGGCCATATGAAAATTTCAAAGTATTTTATAATGGGGCAATAAAATTATCCATAATTGATCCTATTCATTTCCAACTGCTGGTGAATGGTCATAGAATCAAGTTATATCATAAACCTTCCACTAAGAAAGAGTTATTGAAGTAGTTTGAAAATCAACATGAAGCTAAGATTTTTATAGCTAAAGTTGGAGGACTTCTGCTTCCATCACATCTTTAACTTCAATTGTGCATGCAATCATAATAAATATTTTCACTTATCATAGAAGTACTCTTTCTTCATAATAATCAATCATTGTCATTTCACACCACTTGTCTTCTGCTATAGCTCCAACTTCACTTCATCAATTGATTCCACCATACCTCCAGTGATGATGTAAAATTGCACGCACTTCTAATGTGCATTTAATATTTTCATCACATTCATAAAAGGTACACAATTGTATATAATTATTACTTGATTTATTCATTACAACATAATTTAATTAATGCATATTAATTGCATCTTTCATAGTCTATCTTTTCCTCCTCCATTTACATGTGTGGACACATGTCTTTGTTTTAGTGGGGGGTAGGGATGTAATCATATCCACATCACATTATTTTTAAGAGAAACTAGAAAAGTGTCAAATCATGCTTATGCCTATAGTTCTTTTAATTCTACATGATTTTGATGTGACTTATGAAGTGTTTGAAGAATTTTTGAAATCCTTTTAAATATTTTCCTTTCTACTTCATGTGGTCCTTAATTAATTCTTCTTGTTGTCATTAAATTATTATAAAAAAGATTATGAAGCCTATAATTTACATAATTGTTAGTTCAATTTTCTAAATTTAGTCAAAACAGAGGGTTTTTACAAGAATAATAGAGGTTGCAAAAGGAATTAATTTTGGAGGTAGAATCAAGCTTGTTGGAACTAATTTTTTAGAATATGCAAAGGTTTTAAGTGGCAAAGAGTTGTTCATTCAATTCTTGGGGGAGTTGTTGGAAGATTTTATCATTTTTAAGTAAAGTTTGAAGGATCCACCATGGGGGAACTACCCATGAGGCATGAACCAACAATTCATACCATGCTATTATAGGATCAAGTCTATGTTGGACCATTTATAAATTGTGGAAGGATTGATTAATTTCTAAAGCTAGATGGTGTTGGGAATACTCCCAAGAGATAACTAAGAGGGGGGGGGGGGGGGGTGAATTAGTTATCTATAAGTTTCAATTCTTTATCCAATTTAGTATGTAATGAAATTAAGCATAAACACAATGAAAGAACACTTAACACAACACCATGATCCTTGTTAGAATATGTTGCAACCCTGTTAGGAGTTGTTCTTTACAATGCTTTAGTACAGTGACCTGGTTAAGGGTCAGACCTTGTTAGGATTCTTTTACAATTAACCCTGTTAGGGGTGAGGATGCACTATCTGAGAGTACACTGCTCAAAGGGGTGAAGGCTACAACCTTCTGTTTAACAGATACACACTATATCTGGATCTTGGTGAACTGTGCATAGACCTTCTATCTTGATCAGTTCCAATGAATAGTAGATACTTTTTATTGTGTCACATAGACCTTCTTCTAATGGCTCAACACTTCACACTCTCAGCTTTGATCTTGTCTTTCAACTCTAAACCATGCTTGTCAATCACAAATGACTACCAATAAATATCTTTCCTCTAAATGATATAATCAAGTCAACCTGTTAGAACCATCTTGAAATCATATTAGAGAAGCAAAACAACTCTCCAATAATACCTCAGTGAGCTCTACTAAGCATGCAACACAAACTGGGATCTGTCCAACTTACACGTTACTTCATATTTTTAGCTCCACCAAATTAACTGATACTTTCTCCTCATGATGAATTACAACATGCACTCTTAACCAAAAATTGTTGACTCTCCAAAAAAAATTGATCCAAGAGTGCATATTGAGTTGATAGGTGAAACTATCGCAATCATATAAACACTATCAGCTCTTTCAGATACACTTAGGAAACTGTGACTGTCAACTGGAGACTTCATAACTTAGCCTGTACTACATAGCTAACTCTGCATTCATGAAAATAACATTATACATATGTCTACAACATAGGTGTAACCGTGCAAGGCTCTACTACAACTGTACTTGAAATCATGTACATAACTGTTCCTGGGACCTGTCAAAAACATTCATTGATATGCACAACTGTATTGTTGTCTTTACTTAGAATTAACCTTTGCATCTATAATATATTGCTGATAACATATCCATGTAATATATTATGAAGGATCTGTCCATTAGGCTTTCGCGCATGCTACTTACCATATGTTGTTATCAATGACAAACATATAGTTAGCAATCTGGCTTGCTGGCAAATCTCCAACAATCTCCCCCTTTGGCATTGATGGCAACATATGGAATGAAAAACACCACCAATCCAAACATTCAATTATTTTATCACATTCTCCATTTCCTCAACAAAAAATCCCCCAAGTAAGTATCCTCCACCTTCTGCAATATTCTTTAATATTCTCCTTTTCCTCAACTGTACTGCTTCCCATGACTGCATTTTTACTGCCCCTTTCTACTTGTTTTTTATTACTGTATATTCCTTCTTTTTATGTTTTTCATGACTATATACTAATCCCCCTTTGACATCAATGGAAAAGGGTGCCAAAAACATTAAGCACTGGTACTACTCCTGAGGTGGAGTAGTCAACCTTTCATCAGTCACTGAGGACTGATGCACTCCTGATATCTCTAATCAGATTCAGGGAAGGGAATTACTCCCAACTTTTCCTTGAGATACTCAAAAGTATCCTTAGGTAAAGGCTTTGTGAATATGTCTACTAGTTGATCTTTTGTACTCACATAATCCACCATTACTTCTTTCTCTACAAATTTCTCTCTTAGGAAGTGATATTTTATCTCAATATGTTTTTTCTTTGCATGCATCAAAAGGTTCTTTGACATATTGATAGTGCTAGTGTTATCACAATGAATAACAATAGGGTAGTTAATCTGAATGCCAAAATCTTTTATCATCTATTTGATCCATAAAATTGTGGAACAATTCAATGCTTCTGCTACATATTTTGCTTCTACTATTGATTGAGAGATACAATTCTACTTTTTACTTGTCCAAGTAACAAGTCTATCTCCAAGGAATACAACTCCTCCAGAGGTACTCTTCCTATCATCCATGCATCCTACCCAATCTGCATCTGTATATACATGAATCTTTACATTTTCTAAATTAGGATACCATAAACCATAGTCTAAGGTTCCATTCAAATATATGAATATTCTTTTTACTGCCATGAGATGACTTTGGTTGGGTTCTGCTGCAAATCTTCCAAAAATACCAACTACATTTGAAATGTCTGGTTTGGTTTGAGTAAGATAAATAAGTTTACCAATCATAGATTTATACAAGGTTATGTCCACTGTTGGTGAATCATCTTCCTTTGAAAGCTTGCATCTAGTTATCATAGGAGCACTTACTGGCTTACAATCACCCATCTTGAATTTATTCAATATCTCTTTCACATACTTGGTCTGATTTATGAATAAACCTTTACCTATCTGCTGCACATTCAATCCAAGGAAGTACTTGATAGGTCCAATAATTCTCATCTCAAATTCACTCTGCATCTCCTTATAAAATTCAATACTGAGGTTGTCATTTCCAACAAATATAATATCATCAACAAATATAGCAACTAACAATAGTCCATCAGATGTTTCTCTTATGAATAGGTTACAATCTTTTGCTCCTTTCTTGAATCCAATCTTAGTCAAGTAACCATCAAGTCTTTCATACCATGCTCTAGGGGCTTGCTTAAGTCTATAGAGGGCCTTCTTCAATTTGCATATCATATCAAGTTTGTCTGATAAGTTGAATCCTTCTTGTTGTTCAATGTATACTTCTTCCTTCAACTCTCCATTTAGAAATGCTGATTTAACATCCATTTGGTATACCTTAAAGTTCTTGATTTTAGCATAGGCTAAAAAAAAATTTATGGCTTCCAGACTACTTACAGGGGAAAATGTATCAGAATAATCAATCCCTTGTCTTTGCGCATACTCTTTACACACTAGTCTTTTTTTGTTTCTTACTACTATACCATCTTCATTCATCTTGTTTCTGAATATCCACTTGGTTCCAATTACATTCTTATCACTAGGCCTAGGAACCAATTCCCATGTATCATTCTTAATTATCTGATCTAGCTCCTCTTTCATATCTTTATGCCAATCTGAATCATTGCATGCATCTTCAACACTTAAGGGCTCAATTTGTGATAGTAAACATACCTCTTCATTTGCCATGGAAATCTTTTCTTTTGATCTTGTCATGAATTTTTTTCTCTAATCTCCAATGATGTCTTCCTTTGAATGATATCTAGATGTGAATTTAGGAACATTAGGTGTGAATTTATCATATGCCTTTTGTGTTTCTTCTTCACTTGTTTCAGGGTCATTGAATAGAACATCTATGTTGTCAAACATTTCTTCAATAACAACTTCACTACTGGTAGGTTTGGGTTCTTCTTCAATCATAGGTGCATAATCATGGTATCTCTCTTGAATTATGAACTTATCATCAATCTTAACATGAGCACTTTCAATGATCTTCTTTAGTCTCAGATTAAAACATCTATAATCTTTTCTTTTAGTAGAGTAACCAAGAAAAATACCCTCATCACTTCTTGCATCAAAATTGTCAATTGCTTCATCTCTCTTGATGTAGCACTTGCTTCCAAAGATTCTAAAGTATTTTACTATAGGTACATTACCGAACCATAGTTCATAAGGTGTCTTGTCTGTGGCTAGCCTTAATTGAATTTAGTTGATTGTATAGACTGCAATATTGACCACATCTCTCCAATAGGTGTGTGCCACCTTTCCTTCAATCATGATAGTGCGTGATGTGTCAAGAATGATCCTATTCCTCCTTTCTACTATTCCATTCTACTGAGGGGTTCTAGGTGCACTTAACTATCTTTTAATTCCATGTTCTTCGTAGTAATCATAAAATCTGTCAGAGGTGAATTCTCCTCCTCTATCTGATCTCAGACATTTAATATTCAATCTAGACTCATTTTAAGCTTAGCCTTGAATATTTTGAACTTGTCAAGTGCTTTAAATTTATCCTTTAAGAACACAACCCACATCATTCTATAAAAGTCATCAACAAACAAAATAAAGTACCTTTCACCATAGTATGATCTTATTTGTGTTGGTCCACATAGGTCTGTATGTATTAGATCCAACTTGTTCTTTGTTAAATTATGCTTTCTTCTAAATGAATTCCTTACATGCTTTCCCATCACACATTCCCTACATATTATGTCCACTAGTTTTACCATGCTAGGAAGATGTCTTACTGCCTTTACATTACTTATCTTTACTATGTTATCAAAATTGATATGACATAGTCTTTTGTGCCATAACCAGCTATCATCTACTTTAGCAACAAAACAACTTGCTTCTGGATTAGGCTGAAAAAAATTACCTTTAGTCTTTGATCCTGATGCAATCATTTCTCCTTCTTTGTTGTTAATGATGCATTTGTTATCTTTGAACTCCAACTGGTAACCTTTGTCAAGAAACTATCCAACACTCAATAGGTTATGTTGCAAACCATCAACATAAAGAACATCATCAGTGCTGTTATTTCCATCCAAGGTGATAGCTCCTCTACCTATGATAGGTTTAGGAGTGTTGTCACCAAATCTAACCATGCCGCCTTTGTATCTATCTAGGTGCACAAATCTATCCTTGTCTCCAGTCATATGATGTGAGAAACCACTGTCAATGATCCAATCTATTCTGATGTCCGCTTGTGAATTTAGTGCCAATTCTTGTTCTTCCTTTTCAAGGTTCATTTTCTCCATGTCTTCAAGAGAAATGAATCCAATTTCATCTTCTTCTAATTCATCATCTGATACTCCATTACTAGTATAGTAATATTCTTTTGCATACTTAGGCTTGTGGTTATTTTTGAACTTCTTGACTCTTGTAAGACATTTGGAAGCAAAGTGACCAATCTGATACATGAAAAGCATTTGAATGGTAACTGACCTTCATATTTCCCTTTTCCTTTTCTTTCCTTCTTAGAAATCATATCAATGAAATCATCTAATTCTCTATCATCATCTTCATCATCAAAATTACCAGAGGTATTCAAAGATTTCTTACCATGGACTGAAGCTTTGATTGTTGTTTCACTTTTAGGTTCTGTCTTCAATCTTGATATCTCAAAGGATGAAAGATTGCTGATTAAGGTCTCCCTTTTAAATTATTTTGTGGACCTCATGTTCTCATCTAGGATGCATATCTTATTGTCATATTTAGGTGTCAAGGTAGTCATTAATTTATCCATTATGTCTTCTATCAAAATTTCTCCACCATTATTTCTGATTCTAGAAACTACTTCATTAATGCTTTGATTATAGGCTCTGACATTCTCATCTAGGAAACATATCTAATGTATTTTACCTTTTCTTCCATGTCTTTCTACATTCATTCTTGGCTTGAATATCTCCTTCAAACATGTCTTCAAGATACTTCCATATCTTGTAGGCTTTATCCATCTTCTTGATCTCTAAAAATTCTTTGTCAGATAAGGCACTGATAAGGGCTTCTTTGGTAATAGCATTTGAAGTGAACATCTCCTTTCTCTTCAAAGTTGCATCATCTTTGGCAAGATCTACTAGAGAGGTAGTCTAAACTTCTTTGGTATCTACTTCAAAAATCTCAAAGGCAATGCATTGTAAATGTGTCACATCTTGTTCTTCCAGTCAAGATAATTCTCTCCATCAAACTTAGGACTTTCTTTTCTAAAGAACACCATCTGATCAACCTTAAGTTGTTAAAATTTCTCTATAAGGCACTTGGCTCTGATACCAATTGTTAGGAATAGTCGCAAGAGATAACTGAGAGGGGGGGGGGGGGGGTGAATTAGTTATCTACAAGTTTCAATTATTTATCCAATTATGTATGTAAAAACATTAAGCATAAAAAACAATGAAATAACACTTAACACAACACCATGATTTTGGTTACGGGGAAACCCAAATAGGTAAAAAACCTGGTGGGAATTGACACCCACTAATAACTACACTAGTGTATTATGATCCCTATTAGAATATCTTGTGACCCTGTTAGGAGTTGTTCTTTACAATGCTTTAGTACAGTGACCTGGTTAAGGGTCAGACCCTGTTAGGAGTCTTTTACATCCCCCTATAGATAAGTTTTAGGGCTTAATATACTGAGTCTACTTATGCTGGATAAGCTACTCATGCTGATGGATCTACTGCTTATGCCCATGCTTTGCTAGGCTCCTTTCATCTGGAAAAGAAAGGTCTCGATTTGCTACTAAAGCTACTGGTACACCTACCCTTACTTATGATGCTTATGAACCATTTAAATTGGCCTCTACAACCAAACCCTGTTAGGGGTGAGGATGCACTGTTTGAGAGCACACTGCTCAAAGGGGTGAAGGCTGCAACCTTCTATTTAATAGATACACACTATATCTAGATCTTGGTGAAGTGGGCATAGACCTGATGTCTTGATCAGTTCCAATGAATAGCATATACTTTCTATTATGTCACATAGACCTTCTTTTGATGGCTCAACACTTCATACTCTCTACTCTGCTCTTGTCTTTCAACTCTGAACCATGCTTGTCAATCACAAATGACTACCAATAAATATCTTTCCTCTAAATGATATAATCAAGTCAGACTATTAGAACCATCTTGAAATCATATTAGAGAAAAAAAACAACTCTCCAATAATACCTCAGTCAGATCTACTGAGCACGCAACACAAACTGGGATCTGTCTAACTTACACATACTTCATACTGTCAGCTCCACCAAATTAACTGATACTTTCTCCTCATGATGAATTATGACATGCGCTCTTAAAAAAACATTATTGAATCTCCAAAAAACACTAATCCAAGCATGCATGTCAAGATGATAGGCGCAACTACCACAATCATATACATTGTTGGCTGTTTCAGATAAACTTAGGAAACTGTGACTGTCAACTGGAGACTTCATAACTCAGCCTGTACTGCATATCTGACTTTGCATTCATGAAAATAACATTATACATATTTCTACAACATAAGTGTAACCATGCAAGGCTCTACTACAACTGTACTTAAAATCATGTACATAACTGTTCCTGGGACTTGTCAGAAACATTCATTGATATGCACAATTGTACTGTTGTCTTTACTCAGAATCAACCTCTACATCTATGATATCTTGTTGATAACATATGCATGTAATATATTTTGAAGGCTCTCTCCATCAGGCTTCCATGCATGCTACTTACCATATGTTTTCATCAATGACAAACATACAGTTAGCAATCTGGCTTGCTGACAAATCTCCAACAAATGGGTATGACAATAATATTGCAAGAGAATTTACTAGCACATTTGCAAATGGTTTAGCAAGAGTAAAAGGATTAAGCGTTAATTCCATGGAAGAAATAATTGTAGAGGTAACTATGCTCATTGTCATAGGTAAAAAATATCCTGAAAAATGTGATGCTAGAATAGCAAGGGCTCATTTTAAACATCCTTCAGATGGCCCTCTACAGGTCGATAAGAAAGGTATGAAAATAATTTCACTACCTCCCATTTGGGTAGAAGTGGATGTTTATGTTATTATATATTTGACTTGTGAGGGTAGGTTCTATTGTTTGCATTAAACGTGAATTTTAAGCTATTGCATGATTTGCATCATGGGCATCTGATAAATGTTCCAAATTATTTATATAATATACTCACCATTAGTGTTGGAGAAACTTAAAGGGGTAAACCTCACTTTGTTTCAAATCATGGATTAATTAATTTTTTGGTAGAAAGGTCATTGATGAGTGTTTCCCAAATGACCTAGGATGAGTTCGTAGCTAGTAAAAAAGTTTAGTTGAGAAATTAAGGACCTGGAGGAAGAACCATAGTGTAGAGAGTTAAGAATCCTAGGGGAGTTTCCAAAATAACCCTAGGAGCTTCATCTTATATAGTCTCCCCTAATATTGAGGCTCTTTCCATAATATCCCATGAGCTAGAGTCTGTAGGACCCTCTATTGTTAATATTGAAGATACACCTATTACAAAACCTACTCCTAGAACTTCATCACAAACCCCTATGAGGACTAGGGAAGGAATTAAGAAGGATAAGGGGAAAGGAAAAATTGATGAATGTGCTCAAGAAGTTAAGGAAAAGTAGACTTATAAATCTTCTATCCCTATCTCTAAAAAAAGGAAGGAAGGAGACACACCATCTCCTACAACTTCCATTCCTACATCCAAGTCTAATGGTAAAAGAAGTAAAAGGAAAGCTCATGTAGCCACTACAGAACCTTCTAAAATGATAACCTCTTAGCTCAACTAGAAAGATTCAGGGTAGATTAAGAAGTCAGCAGTAGGAATTCCAATCCAAACCTCTAAGTCCACCCAATAATTTCCTCAAGAGGAAATATATGTTATCAACATTTTAGAAGAACCAAAGGAAACATCTCCTATGAGTATTGAGAAATAAAATGAATAGAGGGATATGAACGAAGAGAAAATAATGGAAGAAGGTATTCTAGGTTAACCTTCAGAAGATGATGAGCCTTCGTTGACACAAAATGATTAGATAAATGACCTCCATATGGGATATGATGAAATATTTGAGGAATTGCTAGAAGAATTTCCCTTGGAAGTTATGGATGTTCATGAAATTAGGGAGGAAACTAATCCAATTCAGTAGAAATTGGATACTGAAAAAAGGGAGAGTCAATCAACAAAATGTATTGAGTTGTAATGACTAGATAAATTGATTGTTGCAGTATGTAGATTGACAGAGCCTGAGAAATTTCAACCTACTGATCCTCAACTAGAATTGCATGATTTACAACAAGTCACATAGGAAGAGAAACCAAAAGAAGATACTAGTACTATAGGTACAAGGGTAAGATTTTTTTTTATCACAATCCTCTTAGTTATTTAACTTGTCATTCATTATCCTTGGAATTTTTCAAAAAAATTAAATATAAGTAGTCTGAGTGGGAAATTGAGAAGGCCAAAATGCAAAAGATAATTGATGATAAATAATAGAAACTAGATTAACTTAAGTATAAGGTAGAAACTATTGCAGATATGGTCCCACAACTCATGGAATGTAGGGTACCTCCAAGGGTTTATGCTCTGTGTCTTAAAAAGAA